>QRFB01000447.1:48522-95136 GCA_008931105.1 Oenanthe javanica | reverse complement strand
ACATAAATTTGAACTAGTATAACATCTTCATGGTGCTTCTTGTAGAAAAGAGTTTTATCAATAGTTCATCTAGTGAATTAATTTTATAGAAGGAATTTTGACAGAGTGTCATACCATGCTCTAGGGGCTTGTTTANATAGTTCATCTAGTGAATTAATTTTATAGAAGGAATTTTGACAGAGTGTCATACCATGCTCTAGGGGCTTGTTTAAGTCCATACAATGCTTTGATGAGTCTGTACACAAAGTCTGGAAAGTTTGGATCTTCAAAGCCAGGTGGCTGTTGCACATATACTTCCTCTTCTAGTTCACCATTGAGAAAAACACATTTAACATCCATTTGATAGACCTTGAAGTTTGAGTGTGCTGCAAATGCTAGAAAAATTCTGATTGCCTCCAATCTTGCAACAGGAGAAAATGTTTCATCATAGTCAATCCCTTCTTCTTGTGAATACCCTTTTGCAACCAGCCTTGTTTTGTTCCTTATTACTATTCCATGTTCATCCATTTTGTTCCTGTAGACCCATTTAGTGCCAATTACTGATCTGTCCTTTGGAGGTGTCACTAATTCCCAAACATTGTTTCTCACAAATTGATTCAATTCCTCTTGCATGGCAATTATCCAGTCTGGATCTTGCAAAGCTTCTTCAATCCTTTTTGGCTCATTTTGAGATAGGAAGCAAGCAAATAAACATTCATTCATAGTTGTTCTTCTTGTTCTCACAACTTCATTAGGATTTTCAATGATTTGATCAGCTGTGTGAGCTCTATTCCATTTAGTTTGATGAGCTCCATCTCTATCATTTGAGCATGTTTCTTCCTGATTGAAGTTGTTGCCATTTGTTGCACATCCTTGAGAATCTCCCCCTGAGTTGATGCTAGGGTTGTGTGGAGAGTTCTCAAGTTGAATATGACTGTAATCTTCATTACATCTTTCCTTAATTGATCCATGTGAGATGTCTACATGTGATTCTTCACGAGTGTTGGCACCATTTTCAGTTGCAACTGTTTCAGACTCCATTTCATTTTCAAATCTCAAGCTGTCATAGTTTTCATCTTCTAAGTTCATAGTAGAAAATTTGAAATCATCAAATGTCACATTTGTACTCTCTATAATCTTTTGTTGATCAATCACATATACTCTATAGATAGTTTTGTCCAATGAATATCCCACAAAAATTCCTTCATATGTCTTGGCTTTAAATTTCCCAAGATTGTTGACATCATCTTTGAGAACAAAGCACTTTATTCCAAACACATGAATGTATTTTATAGATGGCCTTCTGTTTGTCATGATGTGATAATGAGTCTTTCCAACTGGTTTTGTGATGAGTGTTCTGTTTTGAGTATAACATGCAGTTCTAACAGCTTCAGCTCAAAAACTAGTTGGTAGATTTGCTTCTGCTAATATGGTTCTTGCAGCTTCAATGAGAGTCATGTTCTTCCTTTCAACCACTCCATTTTGTTGTGGAGTCCTTGGGACTGAGAATTGGTGAGTGATTCCTTTTTCTTTGCAGAATTCATTGAGTATAGAATCTTTGAATTCTGTACCATTGTCACTCCTTATGGCAATTACAGGTGTAGGACCTTTATCCAATCTTCTCAAATTTTCAATGATAACCTCAGGATCTTCATCTTTTCAATGCAAGAATTCTACCCAAGTGTACTTTAAAAAATCATCAATCATAACTAGAGCAAATCTTTTCTTAGACATGGACATAACATTTACTGGTCCAAACAGATCCATATGAATTAATTGCAGTGGTTTGGTGATTGAAGAGAATTCCTTACTCTTGTGACTTGATCTCTTCATTTTCCCTTTCTGACATGCCTCACACAATCCTTCTATGCAGAATTCAAGTGTAGGCAAGTCCTTCAATAATTCTCTTTTGACTAAAGAATTAATGTTTTTGAGATTTAGGTGGGACAATCTCTTGTGCCAAAGCAAATTTTCATTTTCTGAGGCCTTTGTGTAGCAACAACAAATTTTCTCCTTGTTTGCATAATCCAAATCTGCTATAAATAGGCTTCCTTTTCTCACTCCTTGCAGAGCAATTTCATTGGTCTTTCTGTGTGATATGAGACACAGTTCCTTGTCAAACTCCAAATTCAAATCTTTGTTGCAGAATTGAGTGATGCTGAGAAGATTATGCTTCAAACCACTGACCAGGGCTACATCTTCATCGACAACATTTCCATGAATTAATTTGCCATATCCCATGGTGAAACCAATGCTGTTGTCTCCAAAAGTTACCATTGGGCCAGCCTCCTCTTTGAATTGTGACAACAGGGCCTTGACACCAGTCATATGCCTTGAACATCTACTGTCCAAAATTCACACGACCTTCTTCTTACATGTGCCCTGCAAACAAACACAAATCAAGTTTTCTTTGGTACCCAAACAAGGTTGGGTCCTTTATGCTTAGTTACATGAGTGTCATTCCTGTTTTTAGCATTTTTAGTTTCCTGCACATGCATGTTCTCATTTTTCTTATTCTGACTTTTAGCTTGATTAGTACTTTTAGAACTAGATGCATGCTTAGGTGACATGGAATGTTTTCTATGCTTTATAGGACTAACATATTTAGGCCTAGGATCATTGATGTTCAGATTCTTACCTATACATCCATCAACAAACTATTTCTTGAGCCTAAAGCAAGTATTCATGATATTCATGTTGCATGGCATACAGTCAAATTTATCACAAAATTTATGATCATCATGCATCAAAGGTTTGACATAACCACAGGTAAATTCACTATTTTCAATAACAGGTTTCTTGCACAAGTGAGTAAGATGATTTGTTGAACCACAGTTTTTACAAATTTTTTTAGGTGCATTATGAACAGGTGCATAGTTGTTGTGTTTGTTGATGCCTATCTTTCCATTTCTATTTGCCTTTTTCTTCTTAGCATGCATGATGTCATTTTTCTGAGCATTTTGTTTTGTTTCAGTTTGAACAGGAATGGACTTGTTTTTTTATTGTGGGTTCTTCTTTTTCAACAGCGGGCACATTTCTTTTAGTTGCTTCCTTATCCTCATCATCCAACTGTTGTTTGATGACCATACTAACTTCATCAAATTCAAAAGTTGCTTTCTTAAAAATTGGTTTCTTAAAATTTTTCAAAATGNAGTTTGAACATGAATGAACTTGGTTTTGATTGTGGGTTCTTCTTCTTCAACAGAGGGCACATTTCTTTTAGCCGCTTCCTTATCATCATCATCAAACTGTTGTTTGATGACCATACTGACTTCATCAAATTCAACAGTTGCTTTCTTAAAGATTGGTTCCATGAAATTTTTCAAAATGTGAGGATTTCCATGGATTTCAACTTTCTTGCCTTTTGTTGAAGCAGATTTCTTCTTCTTGAGATTCTCATAATCAAAACCAACTCCAATCCTAGAGTTTTCCTTATTCTTCTCATGGAACTCTTGAACAACAATGGCTGAGTTTTGATAAGATCTGATTTTCAACTCATTTTCAGAAATTTGTTCTTTAAGAAATTTTTCAATTTGTTCAGGAAAAAAAACTTTGTTTTTGAATTACTCATTTTTCTGTTTCAAGTTTTCCAGAGTTATCATAGATAATTCTAGGGTTTCATTCCTAGCAGTCAGTTCATCATTAGTATTTACTAACCTAGCAATTTCCTCATATGCAGCAGTCATACTAGTGTGAATGTTAAACATTTCAATGCTCAATTCTTCCACAGTTTTCTTATATTGAGAATTCGACATATCAAGAGAGATCAATGAAGGTACCTGAGAACTTGAGGATGAAGCTCCATCAAGTGAGTTGGCCATGAGTGCCAGATTCCCATATTCCTTCTCATCATCTTCATATGTATCATCCCAGCATTTTCCTTCAATAATATAAGCCTTTCTTGTCTGCTTTTTGAGAAGATCTTCATACTTGGATTTTAACTCCAAGTAGTCTTTATCCTTCTTAATTGCTTTAGGTTTTCTACATTATGTTGCAAAGTGTCCAGGCTCATTACAGTTATAGCATTTTATCTTAGATCTATCAACTGTTCCAGTTTTGTATCCTCCATTATTGGTGCTTCTTGTTGGATTCTTTCCTTTGCTTGAAGACTTGAAGGCTGGTCTTGGTTTAAAACTTTTGTTTCTTTTGAACCTCAAATTTTCAAACTTCTTTTCCACGAAGGCCATGGTTTTATTGTCCATGCCTTCAAGTTCTTCAATGGTGTAGAAGTCTTCTTCTCCTGATTCACTCTTGACAGAGTCCTTCTCTTCCTGTTCTTGCTCTTCAAATTCTTCAGATTTCAACTTCTTGCTTGTACCAGTCTTTTCAGTTGTTGATGGTTCCTTAGCAACTAGGGCATTTGAGACATTTTCTATTTTCCCTCTATTTGCTAAAATGGCCTTCTTTTGATAAAATTCCAGCTCATATGTCTTTAGTATTCCATAGAGTGTCTCAAGTGGAAGCTTTATTAAATCTCTTCCCTCTCTTATTGCAGAAATTTTGTGCTCCAGGTGCTCTGGGAGAGTTAATAAAAAATTCATGTTTTTCTCCTTTGTTTCATAGTATTTCCCATGAAGCTAAAGATCATTGATCAATTTGTTGAACCTCTCAAATACTTCAGTTATGTCGTCATTTGGTTTTGACATAAATGCTTCATACTAAGAAACAAGGAGCTGCCTTTGATTTTCCCTTACCTCTTCAGTTCCTTCACAAAGAATTTCTATAGTCACCCATATGTGTTTGGTAGATGTGCAATTGACAATATTATTGTACATGACAATGTCCAGAGACTCAATTAATATAAGCATCAAGCTATTGTCAAGAGACACTTTTTCCTTCTCTGTATCTGTGTACTGAGATGAGTCCATAGGTATCTATGTTACAGGAATAACTTCAGACCCACTAGTAGTTTTCAGAACTAGAGTTACTAGAATGAAAGGACTATTCTTCAATATTAATGGGTACATGGAGTTTGCAGCCTTTATGAACATCAACATTTTCCTCTTCCATAGGTTGTAATTTTCTCTGTCAAAAGTAAGAATCTTTATACTGCTTAGCTTCTGAGAACTCATCTTGATCTTTAGTCTATATATATGTTTATAGCCTGTGCTCTGATACCACTTGTTAGAAATTAAGAGTTCCAGAAGTTTACAGAGGGGGGTGAATGTATACTTCAAAACTTTTACCCTCTTTTTGATTTAGAAAACTTTGATGAACTGTTTAATAGATTGAATCTTAAACTATTGAAACAAGATAAGTGTTTACAAGAACATATAACAATAAGCAAGGTAAACACAAGATGTAACTTTCAATTTAATTGTATTAGAATGAATTTTTGCTACAATCTGAAATTTAACATGAATTTCAGCTTCTTGTTCTAGGAAGATTATAAAGTGTTAATTCTTAATGTAACAATCAAAGACACTATTAAATGTGGTTGTGCATAAAATATATAGACAACATGTCCTGTGCACATGCTCACATAAGACAGTTTGGCTAAAATTAGAAATAGATAAGACATACTTTACATTTGACTAATATCTATTTCTAGCTAACACTATTGTGATAGACTGCTACATCCAGCCTTATATCTTCTGTCACTTATCTTGACTATATTCTCAGCTTCATTGTAGACTTGTCTCTATCTTTGCAGGCTTGACTTATTCTACAAAAATAGAGATGCAAATTATCTGTCTTGTTCTGCATTCTTCTTGAAAATAGCTCATTGGTGCAGTCGAGTACTATGTTTAAATTGATTCGAGAAGTCATAGTGATTGACTTCTCGATTGAGTACTAGTTGTGACTTCTCGATTAGTGTTTGAATGATTGACTTCTCGAATGAATAAACTTCTCAATCGCATACTCTGTTTGATGACTTCTCGATTAGACTAGACTTCTCGAATGTAAACATAAAACTTTGACTTCTCGAATGACTCAGTTTTACAACTTCTCGAATACTCCTTTTGTTAACTTCTCGAATTGTTTTTCTACACTTTTCGAATGATTCACATTTCACTCTACTCGAATGGCTTTAATACTTTGACTTCTCGAATGACTGACTTCTTGATTGAGTACTGAGCTATTGAGTGTATCTTGAGACTTCTCAAATTGTTTACATAGTTCTAACTTCTAGAATCGGTGACTTATTGACTGAGTAATTGCCTTATTAGAATTCTCAGGTTTCTTTCCTTATTTCTCCAAAAAGTCTTCTTTGTCTTGTTGCATGATTCAACTTGAATCTTCTAACAGACTTTATTCTTGAATTTATTTACAACTGAAATACAATCTGAGTAGACTTCTATCTGCAATATTACATAAAGATATATAAGTCATTACCCTATTACAGAAGTACAAACTATGTTACAGCAAGACAAATAATTGCATAGGCTAGGCTTGATTTGGGTCCAACACTCTGATTTAAGAGAAGCCTGAACCGTGTGAGATAAAATAGCCTGGACAATTTACCTTCAAATTCTTTTTTGACATCCTTCCTTGTCAAGTCAACAAAAATTCTCTTATTCATGCTAAAGCTAGGTAAACTCTTGTCATTTTCAAAATTTATATTAAGTAAGAGATAAGTGATAATTAACTGTAAAAATCTAGCATAGTATATAGTATGCTCATCATCTCTAATCTTGCTAGCTATTTGCCTATTCAATAAACAAGGAAAATTAAAATTTAGATTATGGGTCAGAGAATACCCAATATGTTGTGACAGTTGTGGGATGACATTAAAATTGGTGCACTTGGCAGTGAAAACCCTTGTAATACAGTCGAAGAAAAAGCTCCATTCTCTTCGCAGATTGGGCCTGATGAGGCTCCCCAGCTTGGATAGGCTGCCTCAATATCCTATTTCTCTAAAAAAATTCTTTGATGTGTTCATCATCAACAATATCATCATATATAGCCACTTCAAGAAGATGTTAGGGCTTGATGAACAACCTCAGGTGTGATGGAATGTCGGCCATTGCATTAAAAAGTAATAATGGGCCCCTTATTATCACCAACATTGTTGTATATAGCAGTTGACCAAATCTTAATCAGAGTTTGAGCAGAGATTTCCTTGGGTTCTTGAAGAGCATACCCAATACGGCTGAGATTGAGAAAGTCCTAGATAACATGAAATTCTTACGGTGCATCTGATTTATTCAAGAGAGAGGTGTAATTAGTAGCAGCAAAATTGTAATTCTTGAAAGATAGACCCTTAAATGTCATTGATACACAGAGATTTGCAGGTAAAAGACATTAGGGTTTTGAAACAACGAGAGAGAGATAGTGAGAATAAGATGCAGTTGTTAATTCAAAATAAGAATATGAATGAATTAACATATTCCCTCTCAATTGCATATACCCTGTAGTGGGACACGTTGCATGTGATGATTAGTGGAGTAATGAGTAGTGCAAGTCTTAAAATACAACATATGTGTGTGTATTTGTGTCTAAATTGAAACGTCTTTCGTGACAGACACGCGTCATAATGATTACTTCAATCAGAGATTAACAAATATGATGTCACATAATTAAATATGATTTCATAAATAAAATAATCAATAATGACTCAGAGTTTGACATGTAGACTAAGATCAGAGTTTGTTGTATCCTCTGACAAAGTTTATCACATACTCTGACAGAGTTTATCATAAACACTGATAGCTTGAGATCATCAGAGATTAGGTACTCGAAGGATCAGAGTTTACTTCATTTCTATTAGAGTTTACCATATAATCTGACAGAGTTTACCATAAACACTGATTATGGCTGCTACTTGTTGTTTAGGGTTGAACCACTTGTCACCGTGCCCAATTCAAAAACCAATCTTGTAAATGTTGCTTCACACAGAGGTTTTGTGAATATATTTGTTAACTGTTGATCTGTTGAAACAAAATGCATTTCAATTGTTCCTTCCATGACATGTTCCCTTATGAAATGATATCTAATACTGATGTTTTTGTCAGAGAATTTTGAACTGGATTTCCTGTCATTGCAATAGCACTTTGATTATTATAATAAATAGGAATTTTTGAATAGTTCAAACCATAGTCTAATAACTGATTTCTCATCTATAAAATCTGAGCACAACATCTTCCTGTAACTATATATTTTGCCTCTACTGTAGATGTTGAGATTGATTTCTGTTTCTTGCTAAACCATAAAAAATTCTTCCACCTAGAAATTCACAACTTCCACTTGTGCTTTTCCTGTCTATTTTATAGCCTGCAAAATCAGCATATGAATAGCCTATAAGTTTAAAGTCACACTCTCTAGGATACCATAAACCAAGATTAATGGTGTCTTTGAGATATCTAAAAATTCTCTTAACAGCAATCAAATATGGTTCCCTTGGATTTGCCTGAAATCTAGCACCACAGGTTGCAAACATGATATTTGGTCTACTAGCAGTCAAATAAAAAAGTTACCCAATCATACCTCTATATGTTATTATTTCTACAGGCTCACCAGTATCTTGATCCACCTTGGTTGCAGTAGCCATTGGAGTTGTAGCAGATGCAAAGTCTTGCATTTGAAACTTTGTGAATAGATTTTTTGTATATTTTGACTGACTTATAAAAATGTTTTCATCAGTCTGTTTCACTTGCAAGCCTAAGAAATAGTTTATCTCTCACATCATGCTCATTTGATATCTAAACTGCATTAGCTTTGAAAATCTTTCACAAAGTTTATCATTAGTAGATCTAAATATAATATCATCAATATATATTTGAACTAATAATAATTTCTTGCCCTGAGTTCTATAAAACAAGGTTTTATCAATTGTACCTCTTGTGAAACCACTTTCAAGTAGAAATTGAGCCAGAGTTTCATACCAGGCTTTAGGAGCTTGTTTGAGTCCATACAGAGCTTTATCCAACCTATAGACATGATTTGGATATTTGGGATTCACAAATCCAGGTGGTTGTTCAACATATACCTCCTCCTAAAGTTCACCATTCAAAAATGCACTTTTAACATCCATCTGGTATACTTTAAATTTCTTGTGTGCAGCATAAGCAAGAAATTTTCTAATTGCTTCAAGTTTAGCTACCGGTGCAAAGGTTTCATCATAGTTAATACCTTCCTGTTGAGAGTAACTTTTGGCAACTAGTCTTGCTTTGTTCCTTGTTATAATTCCATCAGGGTCTGTCTTATTTTTTAACACCCATTTTATACCAAAAATGGATCTGTTCTTTGGTGTTGGAACAAGAGTCCAAACCTCATTTCTTTCAAACTCATTTAATTCTTCCTGCATTGCAGTAACCCAATCCGCATCCTTCAAAGCATCTTCAACTTTCTTTGGCTCTGTTTGAGAAAGAAAATTATGATATAGACATTAATTTTGAGTAGCTTTCATTGTCTGAACTCCACTCTATGGATCACCAATTATCAAGTCATGTGTGTGATCTTTGGTCCATTTTCTTGGATGTGGAAGATTTCTTGAACTAGATGCTCCCCCATAATTTGTTCTTTCATAGTATGATTCCTCAGTTAATGTCGATCATCCCCCTAAAGTTGTGCTTATTTCACAATTTGATGGATTAGAATTTAACCTTTCAAAGTTTAAATGATCAGAGTTTGAATGATCAGAGTTTGACTCTGTCAAGGATTGGTCAGACTCTGAAATTTTAATGATTGAGGTTGGTTCTGGAATTTCACTAGAAGATTGATGTTGATCCCCCTCAACATATGAAGAATCTTCATTTACAGTGTCAATTTTATCTAGATCAGAGTTTAACTAATCAGAGTTTATAGCATCAGAGTTTAGCTCATCAGAGTCTATGTCTTGTTGAGATTTGAACAATTCATTTTCAAAACTCAGAGATTCCTAAGCATCTTCATCATATAATCCTGTTTTTTTTCCTTCATCAAAAGAGACATTAATAGATTTCATGACTACCTTGGTTCTTAGATTAAACACCTTGAATACTCTTGAAGAAGTTTTAGAAGTTGTTGAATAACCAACAAAAATGACTGCATTTGCTTTGAGTTCAAACTTTTTCAACTGCTCAAGATGTGTTTTAAGAATAAAACACTTGCTTCCAAATATGTGAAAGTATTTCACATTTGGCTTCCTTCCCTTCATCATTTCATATGGAGTCATTCCATGTTTATTTATCAAAGTGCAATTCTGAGTGATGCATGCAGTATTCACAGCTTCTGCCCAAAAGTAAGTAGGAAGCTTTGCTCCTTCTAACATTGTTCTAGCAACTTCAATGAGAGTTCTATTCTTTTTCTCAACTACACCATTTTGTTGAGGTGTACCAGGTGCTGAGAATTGTTGAATAATTCCTTTGGTTGAGCAGAATTCCTCCATTATAGAGTTCTTAAACTCTGTTCCATTGTCACTCCTTAAAATCTTTACCTTGTGTGGTGATCCATTCTCAATCATAGCAATATGATTAAAAATTATCTCAGTTGTTTCATCCTTTTGTGTAAAAAGTACACCCAGGTAAATCTTGTGTAGTCATCTACTATCACCAGAGTATATTTCTTCTTTCCAATGGACATTATGTTGACAGGACCAAACAGATCAAGATGCAATAGATGAAAAAGTTTATCAATAGAATTTTCGGTCTTGCTCTTGAAAGATGTCTTCTTTTATTTTTCCTTTTGACAAGAATCACAAAGTCCATCAGGATGAAATTGAACTTTTTAAAGACCTCTTACTAGATCTTTTTTCACCAATTCATTTATATTTTCAAAGTTCAAGTGAAAGTTTTTTGTGCCAATTTCAGCTTTCCAAAGAAGATGCCTTTCCAAGTAAGCAAGTTAAAGGACCATCAGAGTTTACCTCCAAGCTAGCTTCAAATAGATTGTTATGTTTGTGACCAATGAGAACCACTTTGCCAGCCTTTTTACTTTTAACTTCACAATGTGTTTCATGAAATTCCACAGGATAACCTCTGTCTGTCATTTGACTCACACTCAAAAGATTGTGTTTGAGACTTTTAACCAGAGCTACATTTTCAATGATGACATTTCCAATCACAATATTGTCATATCCCAGTGTTCTTCCTATGTTGTCATCTCCATAAGATACTGATGGGCCAGCCTTCTCCTCAAACACTGAAAGCATGGATTTGTTTCCAGTCATATGTGCAGAACATCCGCTATAAATTACTATAATGTTTTTCCTGTTTTCCTGCAATCATTAATGCAGATTAATTAGTAGCTTTGAGGACCTAAACAAGTTTGGATCCTTTCTTTTTCAAATTTTTAACTCTTGCAGCAGAAGTAACTTTATCAGAGTTTAAGTTAACAGATTTTTCATTTTTAGAGTTTGTATTTCTTCTATCAGTTTTTATTGCATACTATTGTCTAGTAGAATAACTAGAAGAAACTGGAGTTTTATTCAAATGAGGCAAAAGTTCATAATAATTGAAATACAAACTATGATATTCTTTACATGTGTAAATTGAATGTTATAAACTACCACAGTGAAAACAAGGATTTTGTGGTCTATATCTAGTCTGTTTCCTATCCTCTAATCTAGGTCTCTCAGGTTCCCTCTTTTTATTTTGCCTGTAGTCAATAACAAGATGATTAGAATTTCCACATGTGAAACAGGTTTTTCTAGGAGTATCAGGGATATTCTTATTGTCATTCTCCTTAGAAATTCATACTTTGACATTTCTATTCCTCTTTACCTTTTTAGGTTTATTTTTGTTTGTGAATACCTTTAACTTTTCTTTAAGTTGCTTCTGAGAGAGTAACCCAATATTGACTGGTTTATTCTCAGATACACTATTATTTTTACCTTTGTGATTATTAGAGCATTTATCAGAAGTGTCCTTTTCATTACCATCTCTAACAAAATTCACAGGTTCACTCAACTTTCCTTTTGTTCCTGTGTGTGTCTTATCATTCTTAGCATGTGTCTCCTTATCAGATTCATAACCTAGAGCAGATGTCCAATTCTTGTCAAAAAGAATTTGTTGGACGTTCTTGCTAGAGTTTGTCCAAATTCTGAAAGTCTCATATTATGTAGCTATTTCAACTTTTAAATATTCAACTTGTATTTCTAGCTGAGTTTGCATGTGAATAGCATTCTCACAGTCTTTTTTCGTGCTAAGAATGTGTATAAGTTCAGATTCAAGAAAATCATTCCTAGCAGACAGAGTTTGAATTTCAGATTTTAATCTTTCATTCTCAAGTGACCGTGATTTAAAACTAACATGCAGGGTTCTAAGGAAAGACTTAATTCATAGACATTTTCAGTATTAATATTGAAGATAGAGTTTGGTACCTTGTCAGATTTTAGGATGGGAGCATCAGAGTTTTCCATGAGAGCATAATTTGTTTCCTCCTCATAATCTGAGGAATCCATCCAATCTTTCTTTGAGGTAATGAGAGCTTTTCTAGATTCCTTGCTTCTGCACTCAGTAGCAAAGTGATCCATCTTGTTACACTTGTAACACTTGACATTTGATTTGACAAGTGTTTTAGCCTTACCATCTCTGTCTTCTCTCCTCTTAGATCTATCTTTATTCTATGATTCTTCATGCTTCTTTTGGAAGTTTCCTTGCTTTCTGTACTTCCTATACTTCATCTTTTTGAAGTCTTTGACAATCATGGCAACCATTTACATCATGCCAGAGTCTGTGGATTCATCAGAGTCTGTCTCAAACTCTGATTCACGGCTTTACTTAACCATACAGGATTTCTTTTTCTTGTCGAGGCTTTTACGACTTTTTCTTTTGGTTCTTCAAACTTAGTCTCAACATTCAAGGCAACAGACTTTGTCTTGCTACTCTTTCTATTCTTCTTTTGTTGTAACTCCAAGTCATGAGTTTTCAGCCTTCCATACACTTCATCTAGGGACATCTCATCCAAATCTGCCCTATCTCTTATCAAAGATGTTTGTAAATCCCAATCTTCAGGTAGAGCCCTTAGAAACTTGGTGTTTGAATCTTCATTGTTATACACCTTGTCAACCAAAACTAAGTTATTCAACAGAGTAATAAATCTGTCATAGATATCAGTGAGAGACTCATTTTGTTTAGCCTCAAAGTATTCATACTCTTATATTAGAACAGGTCTTCTATTCTTCTTGATTTCCTTGGTTCCTTGACATTGAACCTCTAGTGCATCCCAGATTTCTTTAGCAGTTTTGCAAGCAATTACTCTGTTAGACATCACAGAGTCAAGACTATTATGCATAATGTTTCTTACCTTTACATCTTTTAGGACTTCTTGTTTTTCTTTATTGGTCCACTCCTTCTTGTCTTTCAGAGTATAATATTCAGGAACCCGTCTTCCTTCCACAATTATTGATAGAACTAACTTAGTTGGTAGATATTGACCTTTATTTATCCTGTCTAGATAATCAGGATCTGTAGCTTCCAAGAACATCATCATCTTTACCCTCAATGTAGGGTATTCAGCCTTTTTCAAGATTGGGATTATGATACTTTCATACTTTTTTCCAGACATTGTTTATATATCTTTAAGTTGTAATTAACTATATACTTTAATACCAATTGTTACCTAGATAATACACTATTATAGAAGGGGGTTGAATATAATAATATCAAACAAATCTATTATGAACACAAGTATGTAGAAGAAGTATTGTTTTGTATTAACTTTTGATGAACTGAATACAAAACTCTCTCAAAAAAATAAAGTTCTTAAGAGTTGCTAGGTTATGAGAATGATATTACTTGAATGATTACAATGTTAACCTAATTCTGTGTTTATATAGTACACAACTACCTATCCAATTTCAACAAAGATAATGATCATTAAATACAGAAATACTAGTATGTAGAAGAAGTATTGTTTTGTATTAATTTTTGATGAACTGAATACAAAACTCTCTCAAAAAAATAAAGTTCTTAAGAACTGCTAGGTTATGAGAATGATATTACTTGAACGATTACAATGTTAACCTAATTCTATGTTTATATAGTACACAACTACCTATCCAATTTCAACAAAGATAATGATCATTAAATACAAAAATATCGTTTCTATCATTATACTCCTAAAAGATAGCTTCCAGAAAGGTAATAGAATTGCATTAAAACACTTCCTTCTTTATCCCAATCAATCTCTGATTTGTATGTTTCCATCTTTATCAAACTCTGATAATCATAAACTATGTTGGTTGGTAATCTGTGATTGAGTATACTCTGATTGAGTAAACTCTGATTGACAGCTTCTAAACTCTGATAACGTCAGCTTAAACTCTGATTGTCTTCAGTAATCTCTGACAACATCAGTTCTTTATTTCTAACATACGATACTCAGAACAATTTAAAATTCTTTTCAGAATTTACGGATAATTAAATTATTTCTTTTGTTGAGGGTTTGAGTCCTTGTAGTGTTTAAGAGACTGACTTACTAGTTTTCTATTTTTATGAATAAATATTTAAGATCTACAAAATTAGCAAGAAAATAAACAAGACAAGTTTCAAATAACTGCTTAAATTTCTAGAATGATTTTGACATGAACTGTTCTAATTTAACGGTTATAATTCAAACCAGCACAAAAGGTCTGTGAATATAATAAACAGACAAATTACTGAATTTGAATGATTTTTCAACACTAAAATGAAGTCAATTGCCTCGTATTTATAGAGGTAGAAGCTGATAAGACTTTTCTAACAAGACTTCTAAAAGATAATTAATTAAGTCTTCAGACATTTTCTAAAATAGTGAGTAAGACCTTGAAAACTCGGTTTGACCTTTTTAAGCTCGGTAATACCTTTTTTTTCCAAAACTTCAGAACGACATTTTTCACTTTGAAAATCGGTAAGACCTTTGTCCACTTGCTTCTTCAAGATCTTTTCGATTGTAGAATTCGGTAAGACATTTTGAAGGTCTTAATAGAAGTCCGGTAAGACTTTTTGAAGGTTTTAATAGAAATCTGGAAAGACTTTTTAAATGGGTGCTGCAAGACTTTTTTAAATGTTAAATAAAATGTTCTTTTTAACTTAATTAATTCCACCAATTTTAATTAAATAATTTATAAATTAAATCAATTCAACTTTGAATTAATTTAAATAGATAAATTAAATAATTAATTAAACTTTTGATAGTAGAATTAATTAGTTTTTTAACTGCACACCCATTATTGATTTAACTTGAATCTTTCCGTCTTCACCGTATCATATGTCTGAAAATCACTTGTACTTGATGTTGAACATGTATATATAATTGACACACAATGTACTATCTAGTTCATTTGTGTCACACTAAAAAAATATTCTTCACCGTTTGACATTAAAATCTGTAATCTTCTGTCTTGTTCTTTCTTCTAGCTTTATCTCTATAATTTTTTTCCACAGAATCTTTCTGTAGTATCCACTTAAAATCTTCTGTACCTTCTGAACTCTTCTGAGATACTACTCTTTTATCCTTCTCCGACGTTTGATCATTTAAATGAACTTCTTCCAGGTGGTAAGTAGCAACTTCGTCAGAATTCTTCTGATATTCTGATTTTTCGTGTCTAGTTGACTTTTTTCGTCTAGATTCCTGTTATCACATTTTTTTATTTACTTCTTTTTCTAATCTGAGTTGAGTTGTCATCTAATAATTACAAATAGGGCTTATCATATGTCTTTCAAGCTCCTCTTGATTCCTGTTATCATATTTTTTATTTACTTCTCTTTTTAATTTGAGTTGAGTTGTCATCTAATAATTACAAATAGGGCTTATCATATGTCTTTCAAGCTCAAGTTCAGATCCTTTGATCCTTTAAGTAAGACTTGCCAAACACTAATTCAAATTATGTCTGTGAAGCCGGTGACTCCATGTAAACATTTAAAGTATAGCAGCACTGCTAAGATGGCCACCCTCCTGTTCCCAAATTAAACTTTTCTTATGCTGCAGTTTTTAATTTTTAATTAAAAAATAGACTTAAGTTTTCAGATGGAACGTTGCTTTAACATGCGTTTCTACACGCAGTATAAATTCGCATTGTAGTGTAACGCGATATAATCTTGCGTTTCTGAAATTTTTTTATAAAAAAAATAAATTGCAGGAAATTACAAGTTCAGCAAGTAACGTGTTCCAAAGTTATTTGTTTATTTAATTTACTGATAAACCCGGCCTTCTTCAGTATTCTTTATTTAATTATATTCATTGCTTAGTGTTTGATTATTTGTTTTACATGGTTTTGTACCCTTGGAGATGCTCTAATACAGTTGTACCACAGTTTATCTTCATTTATTTCTGTGGAGCAATCTGTTTCAATCTTCTTTTCAGCATATGGTTCGATATACTCTAAACTCTGTAAGATTTTCTGTTGTAATTTTCTACTCTTCTGAAATCAGTAATTACAACACACAGAATAACTTATCCAGACATGTTGAGTCCACTACTTTTGCATCTATCTCAGTGCAGATTCAATTCAACTTGACGATCATCTGATTATAAATTTAACTTGACGATCAATTCAACTTATGAAGACATGTCGAGTCCCTCGTTTCAGCCTAAGAGAAGTCAATAAGGTTACATGCTTCACTTGTGATATCTATTATTACCCAGAACCTATTTGTTTACACACATCTAAAAACCAGAAGTGGCTTGCAGTTTATCCAGAGGCAATGAGCAAATACTGAGAGTACAAATTTGTACCAGCACTCAGTCGACTTTATCGATTTGAAGCATTATCTGGGAGACCATCAAATTATAGTACCATATAATTTCTGCATAAAACGTAACCTTTAACTAATACTCCTTCCGTCCAACCAATTTCTTAACACTTTCCTTTTTGGGTTGTCAATGCAGGATAACAATTAAAATAAGTAAAGGACGGATAATTGTTGATTAATCGCAGAAAACCCACAAATCCAAGGTGATCTAACCACAGGAGCCACTATCCCTAGGATTTCTCAATCATAGAAGAGAAGAATATACATGAAGCGCAACCCATAACAAAAGAGAAATAATTCTCAACAGAAACAGAACTTCAATACAAGCTAGAAGAGGTGTTGTTGTGTTTCCAGTCTGTTATCTTTCTAATGTTCAAGTGTATGAGGTACACTCCAGCCTCAGTTTGGTAAAGAATTTTGATGATACAGGACTTGGGATGATTCTGGTGCATCACTAAAAATCATGTCTTTGTTTGCATTGAAGTAAATAACAAGTTGTGGTGATGTGGCATTTATATGTTCATTCTAGTTTATCGTTTTTTTTCCCGCTTTGAAGCCTATGGTTTGTGAATTAGTTGCTCGTCATTCAATATTTCACTAGTTTCATTACACTGCTGCAAACTACAAGATGCAAGAAATGAATGATTAAGTAGAAATTGGAAAATGCATGTATCCACTAACACAATTGTTCGTCTCTTAAACCGCATAAAACAACCTCATAACCATATCAAGGATAGAAAAGCGACTTGATAGTCATGTTCAAAAGACATATTAGTAGGTGCGGTTTGATCTTAGTCTATTTGGTTTTATATAGAAATCAAAGCCGAACCAAATTAGTTAAGTGCTTTCCAAACAGGCGGCTACTTTGTCGGAACCTATTTACAAACCATTGACCTAACCAGCTAATACCTCCATAACAAGTAACTACATCCCTATATAGATCCAGATGACCATCAATACTTTTTATAATTTATGATTATATGTACGCCACACACACAAACTGCGCGGCGCCAAGGAGCTTATGTTGAAATATATTATAAATGGCAAGGGAGCATTAAATTCAACAATCATCTCCAAGCTGATGCAAAATAAAACATATTAATATTTTAATAGTACTCCCTGATTAATCTAAGTACTCGTTATTCAGTAGTATTACCGAATTGAACAGGATCATTGGTCTATGTGCTCACAATGCTCATGTCCAATCCTCAAGGATGTGCCTTCCTTTCCCCTGTTCTCAATAAGGATGTATAATTCATCTTATTCTCTACGATTTGTTTATAGCAGGAAAGCATAATCTTATTAGTAAAAAGGTTTAGTGCATCACTTTTAATAGATGATAAAGACTCGAAGATTGAATTTGCCCAGAAAATTACAAATAGGAAAGCATACAAGATACAAATTTCAGGACCCAAACATGTAGATACAGATTAGTTTAATTGGTACCCTAACTGCATGCCTTGTTGTCCTTGTGGGTTCCTCTCTCAGATCAAGTGCAATGCACTCGTTTTTACATGCGACTTCTAGTGTTTGTTGATCCCATCTTCTTAGCCCTTTCTCGGAGCACAAACTTCTGAATCTTTCCAGTCGATGTCTTGGGAAGCTCCTCCATAAACACCACTGTCTTAGGCACCATGTAATGTGCTAACTTACTTCTGCAGTATTCAATAATATCCTTGTCCTTCACTTCACTCTTATTAGAATCCTCGTGCAAACTCACAAATGCACAAGGTGTTTCTCCCCAAAACTCGTCAGGTCTTGCCACTACCGCGCTCTCATAAATAGAAGGATGTGTGTACAATATGGATTCAACCTCCACACTGCTAATATTTTCGCCACCGCTTATAATCACATCCTTGGATCTGTCCTTAATCTCCAAGTACCCGTCCGGATACATCACACCAACATCTCCCGTGTAAAACCACCCATCCTCTCTCATGCATTTGGCTGTTGCCTCGGGGTCTTTAAGGTAACCAAGCATTAAACACCCTCCTCTCAAAACAATTTCTCCTAGGCTTGTTCCATCTCGCTTCACACTTACACCTGTTTCAGGATCAACCACATCCACCTCTGTCATCCCCACTGTTTTCACCCCTTGTCGGGCCTTCAATCTTGCCATCTCCATAGGCGGTAGATGATTCCATTTTGATTTCCACGCACACGACACAGTTACTCCGCCAGTCTCTGTCAGTCCGTAACCATGAGTCACCACAAATCCTAGTGCTTCAGCTTTTAAAAGCACAGCTGCAGGAGGAGGAGCACCACCGGTCAGGAGTTGTACAGGGGATTTCAGTGCTTTTGCATCGGCTAAATTTGAAAGCATATTGAGCACTACAGGGGAACCACACATGTGTGTTACTCCATGTCTATTAATAGCCGAATAGATGGTTTTAGCATCAAACTTCCGGAGACAAATATTTATCCCCCCAACCGAAGTCATTCCCCAGGTATAACTCCAGCCATTAGCATGAAACATAGGTAGAGTCCACAAATATACCGGTTGTTTGGGAACAGACCATCCCACTAGTGAATCTAATGTCACTATGAATGTCCCCCTATGACTATGCACCACGCCTTTTGGAGCAGAGGTTGTCCCTGAGGTGTAATTTAATGTGAGTGGGTTCCAGTCGCTCTCAGGGCGGATCCACTTGAAATTTGGATCACCATTTTGCACCATTTTCTCATAGCTGAAATGAAAATCAATCGCTGACATTGCTGGAGAGTCTTCACTTCCTAGGTCAGCGATTAACACTAGAAGTGGAGACTTAATGTTTGGTGGAAACATAGAAATGGCTTCTGAAACAACTGAAGTTGACTCGTAGTCAACAAAAACAAGCTTGGATTCACTATGGCGAAGGATGACAGAGATGGTACGAGCATCAAGGCGAGTGTTGATAGTGTTGAGCACGGCACCAGCCATAGGAATAGCAAAATGGAGCTCATACATGGCTGGAATATTAGGTGCTATAACGGATACAACGTCGCCTCTTCCGAGTCCAAGACTGGAGATGGAAGAAGCAAGTTTAAGACATCTGAGGTGAGTTTGTGACCAAGTGTAGGTAGTGTTGTTGTAAACAAGAGAAGGGCAGTCTCCGTAAACCACTGCAGCCCTGTCTAGGAATCCCAGAGGTGTCAAAGGGCTTGAATTTGCTGCTCTTGGCAATAAATCATCCATATCTGTTAGAATGAAAAAGAGAATGAAATGCACTTTTGAGCAGGGAGTTGCAGTAAGGGGATGGAAGGTGAGTTATATTTATACTAGGAAAACATAGTATTAACTTAGCTACATATGGACGCATCGGAGTTAATTATGTTAGGAACTCCTAGCTATATAGTAAAATACAAGACTCTCATTTGCATGGTATCTTTTGTTTGTCATGAGGTGTCCGTATTGGCGCTTCAATATAAGCTATGCCAAAACACGGTCTTGGATTGTTCCCATTTTTTTTCATTGGTAGATTAAATTTAAATTATACCTCGAGCCGATTTGCACCAAGTATAAATGATTTCATATATTATTTGTTTTTCAAAGAGTTTAGTCTTGAGTCTCTTGACTTGATTTTGATAAATTCAATGTCAAAGTAAGGATTTTGTTTTGCCGAAAGTATAAAATCTAAACTAATTAGTGAGCTTAGTTTAAACCAGGCAAGTCCAAGAATTTGTATAGAGTGTTTTTTATTATTTTTACTTTTAAATTTGACAATTAGTTTCAATGTACATTTTTATAATAAACAATCTAGTTTGAGGTGAGCAATTTTTTTTAACGAATCAAATTCGGTACAATTTCGAACATCTTTTTTGCCTGATGTGAATGATTATGGCAGCTCACAAACTTCTATTCTATTCCGTTTGATTAGATATATCATTAAATAAAATAATTTCATTTTATCTCTATTTTATTTTAGACTTCCGAGGATTAACCGACTGATCTTAATATAAATGAGAAGCCAGACGGCAAAATCTTCTTTTTGAATAAAGATGCCTTGTACAAATTCGAACCAAATCGCCTCAATAACTCCGTAATAATATGATATTGTCCGCTTTAAATTAAGTTTACACGAATTTGTATTAGATATATCCAAAATGTCTCTGAAGTTAATTAACTATTTATATACAAAAATATTATCTCAGACATGGATTGACACTGCCCAACAATTACTTACCAGAGAATTAACTCAAACAACATAATAGTTGATAATATAAAGGTTAAGTAATGTAAGTGCATTTTCAAATTGAGGGTTACACGAAATAATGGAAAACATGTATCTAAGACTAATTATCAATCTCCAACCTTTTCAATCTACCTATTTTAGATTCAACTAGTTCTATAGTTTTTCTTTTTTATAATAATGGAAAACATGTAATAATTTTGTTTTTATGATAATGAACATATAAAATTATTTAAGAACCATATTGACCATAATATTTAAATTCTTGCCAACCACGGATTGAATGCAGTATATACGTTTCGATATTTTCATTAAAAACATAACTTTTGGCAAGATGTTGGATGCTTAGCATAAATGTAATGAAAACAAAACAAGAAGACAGACAAATAAAGCCGGAGTGCCAAACAATTTACTAATTTAAAGATAAGAACTAAAATATTACACTGCCTTAAATTTGGTGATGGCCTAACTGAAGCTTCTGTCAAGATCCACCGGTGTATGATTCCAGGCCTCTTAGAATAATTTGCTTTGACTTTCAAAAAATTGATTATTGAAAAAAACTAGATGGCACGCTTGAAATAATTCATTGAAAAACATGCTTGAAATAATTCATCGAAAAAAATTAAAGAAGGATAGTGGTTAATGGAAAAGTCAATATATTTTTATATGGAGAAAATTGGTCCATAAGAAGAACTCGGGAGTTTGAGCCACTCTTGAATAGGGTTGTAAATGAATAGAACCGAATTGAGTTTTGACCGAATCAAATTGAATTTTATTTCTTTTTAAACGAATTCGGTTGAGCCCAGTTTTCAAACTGAACAAAATATTTTATTCAAGATCGGTTCAATAATAACCGAATTGAACCGAACACGAATTTGTTCGCGAACAATTCAAGTTGAGCTGAACTAAATTCGAGTTTGAATAGAGTCGAGCTCTTCACAAAAAAGATCACATATTTTTTTACATAACCAATCCTAATTTATAAAACTTAACTCACATAATTCACATTCTCACGCTCCAATTACATTTCATTATCATATAATCATACGAATTACTCTCAAATGGATAAATTATATGTATTGTATACATTTGTTCTTTTATATCTATAGTATTTTATATTAAATTGTGAAAGTAACAAATGTTATCTTAAATTCCTGAAAATTATACTATTTTAGAAATTATAACTTTTATAATAGATTTTGATGTTGAAATTTGATCGAGTTTTGTAATTTTGCTTTTGTAAATTACAGACTTTATGCAAACAAATAAATAATTAATTACTTTTGAATAATGTGAGAAATGAAGAATTTGAGATAAATAGACTGATGGTATTTTCACCATGAAAAACATATTTCTTATTTTGAAGTATAGAATTTTAATTCGGTCTTTAATTAAAGAATAAAGATTTAAAATTATATTATTTATAACATAGAAAATAAAATTATATATATATTTAAAAATCATACTATTATATATATATATATATATATATATATATATATTATACAAGCCGAGCCGAGTCAAACGAACTCGAGCCGAGTTCGAGCCGAGTTCGAGTTAAATAGGCATAAAGTTTAGCTCAACTTATTTATCTAACCGAACATATTTTTATTTTTAAACTCGTGTTCATTCGTAAACGAACCGAAACAAACCGAATTCATTTGAATGAGCTGATTTCGAGTTTTGTTCATGTATAGCTTTGTTCGTTTATAGCCCTGTTCTCGGACCAACAAACTCCCATGTATTAACTAGAAGACACATTAACATCTCATACGACGATTTATAACATTTTTTAGACAATTTGCTTGAAGACTAGTGGCTTAAAGTAGAGTGAAGACCAATAAATCGACTCCACCTTATTTAGTTAGAAACTCCATCTAGGAGAGTCAAGTGTCCATCATTTCCAAAGGTACCATGATTAGCGAACAACTGCGATTTTAGAATCTATAATTGATAAGAAAAAATAGGATTGAACACGAAAAAAATAAGATTAATTACCTTGCCACCAAACTCTTAAAAAGTAATACTTCCCCGTCTCATTTCATATGAGCCATTTTCCTTTTTTGAATATATCAAAAACAATGAACTTTCTTTTTAAGATTATTACAATCACATATTTATACTCTCTAATTTGTATGGATATAAATAAAAAGTTAATAGAATTAAACTCAAATCGCTTAAATAACGTACTTGTAATGCTGACCGGCTCATATAAATTGAGACGGAGGGAGATTTTAGAGGTCATTATAATGTGCCTTGAGGCGGTATTACATCTTAGATGACGTTAAGAAAAAAACGAATACAGTTACATTTTTCACTTTCAAAAAATTACATATAACTTTATCCCTTACAAATAAGGGGTAGGTAGACATATACTCTAGTATGTTACTTATTAACAATTAGGTGACTTAAAAATGATTTTTTTTGTATTTGGCTATCTTTACATTATACAATCCCAAGTCCCAACCATCTCTTTCGCAACCATCATAATATGTTTATTAGCACCAGCCCACCATCATCAATTATCACCCAAAATTTAATTCCAACAAAAAGTCTTCAAATTTTATTATTACGAAATTCCTCCCTAAAAAATTCTCATTTTAGTTTAATTTATAAATAATCCAAATTCTGTACAATTATCCCACAAATTTATGTTAAATTTTATTTTAATCATACATATTTGAAGTAATAATCAGATTATATATATTATTGAATCTCCTAATTCAAATAAAATTCTCATCCATAAAAAAATCCATTTTGCGTTCTCTAAAAAGCCTTACAAATCTTATTATTTATATTTTGTCCAACAAATTTAAATCAAAGATTATATAATTATCCAATAAAATGTTTAAAAACTTAGAAATACTTAAGCACCGACACATATGATATAAAATATCATTTCAGGTGGGACTAAATATTTAACTCATTTCTAGATTTTAACTAAAAAATATATGAAGATCATACGACGATTTATAACATTTTTTAAAATTATTTGTTTGAAGATTAATTGTTGAAAATAGATTAAACAACAAGAAATCGACTCTACTTTGTGTAGATGGAAGCTCCATCTAGAAAAGGCAGGTCATCGTTTGTAGGATTATCATATTTAATCGAGCAACTACGATTTTGAAATCAACAATTAATAAAAGAAAAGGATTCTAAAACGAAAATATAGGATCAATTCCTCAACCACTAAATTCCTAAATACTAATATGATTTCAAAGATGTTATGGTGTGTCTCTAGGTGTCACGTCTTGAATGATTTTTAAGAAAAAAGAAATCTAGTTCAATTAAATATCTCATTTTCAAAAAATTATACTTTATACATAAATAAAAATAAATAAATATAATTTATTATTCTCTCTATCACACTATGTGTGTCATTATCTAGATAATTTTTCGTTACACAATCGCAACCATCATCTTAAATTTTTTACCATCATCACCAATCGTTATACAAAATTTATTTCAACAAAAAACCTTTAATTTTTATCAATACGAAATTCCTCCGTAAACGATTCTCATTTTGATTTGTATATAATTCAATCTTTATATAATTATCCCATAAATTTACATTAATCTTAATTTCTATTATACATATGACATATCTGAAACAATAACAAGAGTATATATATTATAAAATCTTCAAACTCAAATAAAATTTAAAAAAAAATCTCATCCATAAAAATCACATCAATCTACATTCTCTAGAAAATCATATAAATCTCGTTATTTACATTCAAAAAGTTTAAAAATTTACGAAAACATAAACACACACGTATAAAATCATAATATTAAATACCAAATTCAACTGGGATTTGTAGCGGGTCGAACACATGTGTTGACTATTCCCTATTGACAGTCTGGTAGAGAGACAATCCATTACAGTAACTACATCTCTCTATCTGTATTGTAAGTATATTTGTATGTATATGTCCATGTAAGTGCAGTGAAGAAGCCAAAAAATTAAGACTTCTCCAATCGGTGAGCTTTTATAAATTTTCAATCTTTTTTCAATTTCAAGATTTAATTGGTACCCTAATCAAGATTTCACATTTTACATATAACCCAGTTATAGTAATTGAATTTGATCAGTACATTGAGATAATGATTCAATTGGTTATTTCATAGATTCAAGAAATGGGGTTTAAGAAGATTCCTAGTCGTTATTTGATTGTTATATTGACATTTATATGTACTTGTGTATGTTATATCGAAAGGGTTGGTTTTTCGATTGCGTATACTATTGCTGCTGATGCAGCTGGTGTGAATCAGTCTAGTAAAGGGACTATTTTGTCTACATTTTATTATGGGTATGCTTGTTCTCAAGTTCCTGGGGGATGGGCTGCTCAGAAAATTGGGGGTAGGCGTGTGCTTCTTTTGTCGTTTGTTTTGTGGTCGATGACTTGTGCTTTGGTTCCGTTGGATCCGAATAGGGTGGGGTTGTTGGTTTTAGCTAGATTGTTAGTTGGGGTTGCTCAAGGTTTTATTTTTCCGTCGATTCATACTGTTTTAGCGCAGTGGGTTCCGCCCCACGAGAGGTCTAGGTCTGTTTCGCTTACGACGTCGGGGATGTATCTTGGTGCTGCTATGGGGATGTTGTTTCTTCCGAGTTTGGTGAAGTTTAGGGGTCCGCAGTCTGTGTTTATTGCTGAAGCGGGGTTAGGTGCTATGTGGTCTCTTCTTTGGTTTAGATATGCTTCTGATCCACCGAGATCTGAGCATCCTAAAGCTTCTGCTGCTGGTTTTGGGGAATCTTTGTTACCGGTTAAAGGGAATCAAAGAATCAATGTGGAGAATGGAGGGCATTCCGGCAAAACTTCGAAAATTCCATGGAAGAGGATAGTAGTTAGCTTACCGGTTTGGGCCATTGTTGTGAATAATTTCACTTTTCATTATGCTTTGTATGTACTTATGAACTGGTTGCCCACTTACTTTGAATTGGGACTGCAACTTAGTCTTCAAGAAATGGGTTCATCTAAGATGATGCCTTATCTTAATATGTTCATATTCTCCAATATTGGTGGCGTGGTTGCTGATCATTTGGTCACCAGGAGAATTTTGTCTGTGACTGCTACAAGGAAGGTCTTGAATACCATAGGATTCATTGTGGCTTCCTTTGCCTTGATGGCTATCCCATTGTTCAGAAGTGCTGGTGGGGTCGTGTTTTGTTCTTCTGTTGCCCTTGGTTTCTTGGCACTAGGTAGAGCTGGCTTTGCTGTTAATCACATGGATATTGCTCCAAGGTATGCTGGAATTGTGATGGGGGTTTCTAATACAGCTGGTACCCTAGCTGGCATCATTGGGGTTGACCTGACAGGCAAGCTTCTTGAAGCTGCTAAAACTGCTAATTCAGATCTTTCAGATGCTGAGAGCTGGAGACTGGTTTTCCTTATACCAGGGTTGCTCTGCATCTTTAGTTCTATTATCTTTCTATTGTTTTCAACTGGGGAAAGGATATTTGACTGAGTGAACCTATCCCGAATGGCGAATCTATAATGTCTTATGATTAAATGTGTAGCATAGACGTTTGTACTGTACTGGTGTCTGGTAATGCCTAGTTATGCTTTTTGTCCAGCATCTAGAGCAGACAAATTCACATAGAAGCTTCTGGAATCCAAAAACTACAGAATAGTAAGCTTAGTTGAGCAATGCGGTAGCTTCGAGCTTCAAAAACAACTTTATTTATTGGTTGAGATTGCTATATCACTATATATTTGTAATTCTTTGATATATAGTCTATACATGAACATTATATTCTGTTTGTTGGTGCAATCAGAATTTCTTAACAGGGTAGTAAATATTTGTTTGCTAACACCCATCCCCTTGCAGATGAGAAGAGTTATAATGTCTTAATAAGTTCATATATAACTAGTTGATAACTATAAATTAATTCTACGCTTATAAGGTACTATGAAGCACTATGAAGCGTTTCTCTAGAAAGACTGCAAGCAGTACAGTCTTTGTTGTGGGAAGAAATTTAAAGAATACTAATTGATTATTTTTCGTTATAAACTTATAATGACAATTATTATTCTTAATTAACGTTTATATTATGTTAAGTAGATTACTTGAGATAGTGTAACTCTTTATTAGGTTGTTAATTTGTACTTGGAGTTGTGTTCTTATAGTTGTGGTCTAATATGGAAAGTATGTTTTGAGTCTGAAGCTCAGAACAGTTTTATTTCCGGATGGATTTTTTTGTGTACTCTCTGTTTTATACTGAGTTAAGGAAGATGAATTGAGTCTATCAGTTTGGTGCATGTATAATCTATTAGTCCTGCCTTAGATTGCGGTACATGGTACTCTACCTATTTAGTTTCTGAAAGTGTAAGTAAGATAAATTGTTATTAGGAATGATATGTAATGCTTTAAATTTCCCAGATGTGATTACTATCTAAAGAAAACAAGGGTATTACAGTTACCTAAATTGTGCTCTTGTGGCTTGTCTACCTTTCTATACTTGACTGCTCAACCTGGAGTCTTCAGTTTAATAAACCCGGGTTTGGCTGAGATGGCTGTATCTTAATTGGATTGGGAATTAATACCACTCCCTTATCCTACTAGGCTACTACAAGACCCAATCTAGTTGTGTTTCAACATTATATTCTCAGATATGTAGTGACAACTTGATAGTTTTGAAAATTTTTGCCGAGTTTGGATTTTATTTACACGTTCACTTTTAATACAGTTAGAATCCTAAAATGTTTTCATCAAGTAACCGGAAGATTGTTATAAATGCTGTGACCTAGTAAACATATAGATAGTACGTAGAAAATCTATTCCCGCATATCTATTATATTAGGTGGAAGGGGAGGATAGTAGTTATTCGGTGCTAAATAATGTGTTACTTTTTATCCGACATAGTGTGCTAGGGGAATAGATGAATACTAAATATAATACACTTGGTCTGTGGCAATTCCCTAATTTATTTGAATTAAGATTGCAATATGTTTGAGGTCTTGTGTACTGAAGTTACAGTGTATTCGAGTTGTACTGCACTGCAAGATGTAATATATGAAACTTCCACTCGTTATGTCATTGCTTTACAACAGACAGCATTATGTTCTCTAAGGATGCATACCAAGGACTGAAATGGTGTGCATTTCGAAGCTCTACCTCATGTAGTGGTGTTGGTTGATTTGGATTATCGCTTCGACATTTTGCACTTTCACAATTACTGAGCATCATATAAGAAGAGCTAATGGTACCCTTCCAATCCTTCTCATATTTGGTATTGTGCCTATTATGCATTATTTTTAAAGGCTGTACTCCTGTAGCTGCTTTTGAAGATCCACATCATGTTGTAAAACCCTTAAAATTTATTTCAGCCAAAGGTACATATGTGATCAGCTAGGTGGACATTGCTACAGCTAACAAATTTATGTAATTACAATGTATAGTGATGTACAAAAAATGAATTAATACGTAGGTACATGGACACATGGTAGTAATTTATAAATGTATGACATGGTTAATGGAGTCGTTCTACAAGTCGGGAAGCTGCAGTCGACTAGTGGGGTTGTCTAGGTTCTTTGGGAGGCATTAGGACGACTTGTAACCCTAGCTGTGTACTAGTTGGATCATGGCTCGACTAGTCAGTTTTGGATCAGCGATCGGGTAACGATCCTACCCAATTAGAGCTAAAAAATGAAAAAGAAAAGTCCTAAAACCCTAACACAAATAAATTCATCAATCTCGTTTCTTGCACAATCTATCAACATTAACATCTTATATATGTAGAGTCATACGCACACATATATGTACATATTTTTACTTTTTCTAATTATTAATTATTATTACATATAATGTGTACACATTAACTAAAATGCACTTACAGTTATACTTATACATCAATGAGTTATATAATGTGGTAGAACAATACCGTACTCTTCTGTATTGAACTGAATTATCTAGTATATTTTAGAAATTATATATATCACTTGTCATTTTTAACTTGTTGACTAGTTGGCGACTAGTCATTGCCAGACCCTCGTCAACTTTGACTTAACTTGCCATCATAATAACCATCATATTGAAGTGTTTGTGTTTTTAATGTACGGATAGTGTTACAAATTAGAAGGTGACAATATAATATTAGTACGGTTATCAGATCTGATTATATAAAATCTCTGACTATAGATTCAAATTATTTGCAGGTAAAGCGATTATAAGCAGTTTTAACTATCAGTTCAAGTATTTTGCTACTTTCGCTAAGTGTCATGGAACAGTTGGCTCACCTTGAGCTCTGTTGCAATGCTGCTTGTCAATGCATTCGACTAAAATCTTATTTCATTGATGTGGTTACTTGTGGGGAAGTTAAGTTTCCATTTCACTGCAATATTCTGAGCCAAAAAAAGGCAGAATTCTACCTATTTCTTAAAAATCACAAACTTCTCTTCTATCTTTTGAATTATATACATCCATCTTTTCACGTATTCTTTTAGGGCTTTAAATTTATACATATCTTGAGTTTTAGCTTAGGCATAAGTCTCGGCTTATTGCAATGGTAACGGGTATTAGGGCATGGTGAGTTGGTAACAAGTTGTAGGCCATAGTGAGTTAAGTCGGCAGAGTGACAGAGTCACTTATATGAATACTCAAGCAGACTGGATTTACAGGTTAATGTGTTCTAATTAAGTGTGTTTGACAGCTACTGGTGCTGCCACCGTTGAGATTCTTTGTAACAAGTCCTATTTATTTTATATGAATACTTTCCATTTTGATACCAGTATTAGGTCTTGTCTTTCTGATTATGTATCAGATATTCATATGCTTCTGGTCATGCACATTATGAAGCTATCGAGGAACTCTAATGAATTTGCAAGTAATAGATCTTTTCAACCATGATTTCTTTTTCATGTCTTGTTCTGTTTTCCAACTTTTTTTTAATGATGGATTTTTTAAACCGTTTCCTCATAATTATTTTACGATGTCTACTGTAATCGTTAGGCTGCAATCTACGAATATCTGTTTCGTCTACTTATCAGGTAATACTGGGACAAAAATCCTCATCCTAACAATTGATGATATATGTCGATCTATTAGTAGACAAGAAACAGATATGGACAAATATACATTATGTATACGTTACAAAATATCAGCACCCTAGAGGCTATATGCTACATTACTCTGTTTTATAGACAAGAACTCAATAATGTTGTCCACAGATGCTGCAGAACATGGCCATTTCTCAAGAAGTTTTACACATCTTCTTTCTCAGTTTGTTATCAATGAATGTAAGGCTCATATGTTAAGTTTAGAAAGATCCACTTATGTACTCTTCTTAATTATTAATACTTGTGGAGCGCGGTTGGATACCTAAGTTGTGAGGATTTATCCTCTATCAACCTAGGTTTTGGATTGAGATTTATTAAAACAGATACTCATTTGTAAGGTTATGAATCTAGTTATTCAAATATATATTGGGGATATGTATGTAGTTACAAGGGATAAACAAAATATTGAGCAGAGTATATGATATCTTATATGATGAAAATAAAAATAGGGAACAAATCAAAATTTATCAGATGAAAATCAAAACAACTTATCTGAACAAAAGTCATGACGTGAACTTAATTACTGTGCTAAAGTTAAATTTGCCCCGCTATATACACACGGACTCATGACAATCAACCTCTAGTGTTACACAACATCTGTCTCACTAGTGTAGTACAAGAAAATAGATTGAAAACAACTCTTGATCATTGCCCATAAACTTGATTATCTATGTGTGAGAGTAATTTTTGGTTGTCTTTTCAGCACCATGGTAGTGACCTCTTTTTGTATTGATCAAAAACATGATCAAACTTTTAAAAACACATGAGACTAGAGAGTCATAGGTCACAATATAACTGAAGAAGTTAAAGAAACAAAAGGTCTTAGATTTAAAAGTTTTTTTAAAAAAAGTCTCACACATAAATTTAAAAAATATATTAATAAATAATATTATTTTTCTTTTGAAACAAATTGAAATTTGGAATAATATTTATATAAATTCCAATAATCCCTCGCATGATTCAAAAGAAAAAATAGTTTTATGACAATAGATAATCAGTTTATTAAGTATTAATGTCTTGTGGACTTGAATTGATACCTAGTGCATACAAGTATGTTCCACAACCATGTTAGGTGAAATTTTTTTTGAACCTCTCATGGTAGTTAGTGAAAACATATATGTGCACTAAAACCTTTCTCAAATCAAAAGTGTTTTCGCAGGACATTAACATTGATAATGTTATTCACAATTTTATTATAAAACGCCCCACATTGTAGTTGGATATTCATGAATACTCTAGAGTTCTTAGCCTACAGGATCTCATAGGAGATTGGGCGTAACCCCCACATTCACATAGGTAAGTTCATTAAGTTTGTATTGTCGCAAACCACCTTACAAGGCTATGAACTTATTAAGAACATTAGTTCATCCTAATACATATGACAATAACAAAAATATTACATCACTTTATTAATAGGAATGGTAGTAGTATTATATAAACACGAGTTCTTTTGTGATTTCATTTGACCCATTGAACTTAGACATTCCTAAGATAGGTATCTATCATAATTCACTCCACAATAGGATTCAAACTCATTCTTATTTGTGCTAACTCTAGCACCATGCAAATGTCATGAACTTGAGTTCTTTTGTGATTTATCACAATTCACTCCACGATAATATCAAACCTATTTTGTGCCAACTCCAGCAACAAAATTTCACAAAGACCTTTGCTGAGAGAATCTGCAGTATTCATCTCATACTCTTTATACACAAGTGATATCACATTATTACTGATCAGATTTACACATTAGCATGCCTTAGGCGTTTATGCCTTCTCTTTATTATAGATTTAAATTTTGCCAATCTTTACAAATCACACAATACCAATCACTTTTCTTGAAATACAAACTCAATGTTTGTCATACAAACACATGCACCATTTATTAATATTGGCAAAAATTTACAACCCCGCAGCAAAATAAAGTGAATATCAAAAGTATTTACCTCAAAATTATAATTTGATTAAATACCTTTAACATCTTTTCAACATAATGAGACTGATTTAAGACAACCCATGTGAATTCCTAATAATTCACATCTGTCTTTTCTAAGCCCTTCATATCAAAGCAAGAAGTTAGGAAGGCGTTACTTGTGTTAAGCACCTTATATTGTACCAAATATTAACACATCATCTATATAAAAATGTATGATCACACAACCAAATTAATCAAATTTGGAATAAACACAAGCCTCAGAATCATTTACCTGAAAACCATTAGAGGTGATGATTTTATAAAAAAATTTATACCAGACTTTGGGTATTTGCCTAAGACCAAATAATGATCATATAGCCTCGTCATATGTTTTGGGATCTTCCTTGAATGAATTTATCTTTCCTCTCACCTAAAAATTCTTTCTCAATTAAAAATTAGTAACAAAATTAGGTCCAAAACGTGTCTCAATCTTAACTTTTTTGCTCATTCTAGGCTCAGGAATGTCACAAGATTTAGACAAAGAAGATGCATGAGGCAAACATGAAAGTTACTTTCATAGGAAATATATGCTCAAAAATTAAACATTTCTTGATTCTTTATATGAAACAAAATCATATGCAACTTTAAAAATAAGTCTATATGAAGCATCATTAAAGCTAACAAAAATACAATATGTCGTCTTGGCCCCGATTCTATTTCTTTGAAAATTTGGGAGTCCTATTTTTCCCAAACATTCCCACACTTTGAGAGAAACATAAAGGGTTTTATCTAACCTTTTATGTAGTACACGATTAAACACATAACAAGCATAAAGAATAGCTTCGCCCGTACCCCAATAAAGAGATATATATGATGAGTTGCACTGATATCCACCACTCATTCTGATATGCATACGAAAAGTTAAGTAACGACTACACACATATAATAAGGATAGTTCTCGAAAGATATTATATCTCATTCATGCATATTATCAAACAGGTTTCAGACACGTCTTGCATTATAAACTCTTACATATATAACACATATCATCACAAGTAAAAATAGTCATTTCAGCTCAATCTCCGTACATATAAATAAATTTATCTAATACACAAATTTCAACTTTAGAATGTTGGGAATATGTTTGTAGTCACAAGGGGTAAATAAAATGTTGAGCAGAGTATATGATATATCATATGATGAAAATAAAAATAGGGAACAAATCAAAATTTATCATATGAAAATCAAGACAACTTATCTGAATAAAAGTCGTGTCGTGGCGTGACAATTAAGTCACAATATAACGGTAGCGAGTCATCAGAACCCTCCTTTTTACATCATCAAACTTTTAAAAACCCATAAGAGTAGCGAGTCATAAGTCACAATATAACGGAAGAAGTTAAAGAAATAAAAGGTTTCAGATTTAAAAGTCTTTTTAAAAAGTCTCACATACATAAATTTAAAAAATATATTAATAAATAATATTATTTTTCTTTTGAAACAAACTGAAATTTGAAATAACATATATATATATAGAGTCCTACTCAAATAGAAAATAGCTTAAATGAGAAATATAAAACTTTATCCTTATACCCGTCGCACCCACACACAAATTAAATACACTCTCACACACACAATCCCATCTATTTTACTTTGTTTTTAATTTGATTTTTCCCGTCAATTGGCGAAGTTTTTTTCAAATCTAACTTCACCACATTTTTCTTTATCTCCCAACGATCAGTTTCCATACCATATGTGCTATATTTTGGAGAATATAATTTATAATTAAAATAAATTCGTCACTTATCAGATTCAAACTTCAATCACTNTCAAATAGAAAATAACTTAGAATAGAAAATAGAAAATAAGATCTACACCACATATTCAATCTAATCTAATGACAAAGAGGGACATCCACACACAAATCAAATACACCCTCATACACCCAATCACACATAATCCCTCCGTTTTTAATTTGATTTTTCTCGTTAGTTAGTGAACTTTTTTTCAAATCTAATTTCACCACATTTTTCTCCATCTCCCAACAATCAGTTTGCATACCATATGTGATATATTCCGGTGACTTTTATTTTTTCGACGATTTCCATTATTTTTTGTGAACCCAGGATATATAATTTAGTGATTTCTGTAATACAAATTAGTGATTTCTATAATACAAATTAGTGGTTTCTGTAATATTATTTAGTGATTGAAGTTTGAATCTGATAAGTGACGAATTTATTTTAATTATAAATTATATTTGCCGAAATATAGCACATATGGTATGAAGAAAACTGATCGTTGGGAGATGAAAAAAAATGTGGTGAAGTTAGATTTGAAAAAAACTTTGCCAATTGACGGGAAAAATCAAATTAAAAACGGAGGAGAATAAATGGGATTGTGTGTGTGAGGGTGCATATAATTTGTGTGTGGGTGCGGCAGATATAATAATGATTTTCTATTTCTCATTTAAGCTATTTTCTATTTNAATAAAATATGTATAATAAGAGTTGACATTAGTAATAATTTCAATATTTCATTTTATTATAATTTCAACTAGAGAAAATAATAGCAGGAGTTTGACTATTCTTCTGTTCTTGTCTTAAAAAAAAATTCATAAAAAATTCAAGAAATGTAATGTGTACATCAGCTTTACAATTCAGTATAAAACGTGCACAAACAATGTGAGTTGGGTAAACCGTAACAATTCATGTGAATCAAAATTTCCACGGAGTGGATCCGTAATCCGCGGAAAATTTTAAAATTTCCGCTGAGGCTCGCTCTATTTATGGAAAATTTTCGAGATGTATTAAAAGTAAAATTTTTAATTTGGACCGTCCACTACTCTGTTCAAAGGTAGAAAAATTGATTGTTATGTAACTGGTTGTTATTGTTAGGGACCATGACTTTAACTTAATTATAGAAGATTTAGAGCATGTTTGACCTGTCTTAAAATAAGTCATTTTGAATTTATTTTCGGGTAAAAATTTCATATTTTGATAAATGTTTTTTATACAAGTATTTAATGTATATTTGAGATTCTATAAGTTGCAAAAAAAAGTTAACTTTTTTCAGAAAAAAGTTAAGAATCTCTAATTTTGTCTTAAAATAAGTTGATTTATTCTGGAAAAAAGTTCCTCCAAACACCCCCTTACTCTCACTAGACAAAAATATTTAAAAAATTATTAATTTATGTTTTTTTAATTTAATTGTCCACAACCACAAATTTCTGGTTCTATTAGTGGTACAAACCAATCAAAACCTAACACGTCTCATTTTATAATTATTTTTGTACAAATTTTTATACATGTAGCTGTTGTGATAGGAATTTGGATGCAACACTATGGAGACCCTTGCTGAAATAACGGAAGAAAGTGATGTGTATTTGATTGCAGATAAGCTTCATAGCCGAGGTTCAAATGGAGATGGAAACTGTTATGATCAACGAACGGGCTGAGTTAGTTGGATTTAAGGAACAAGGATGCAATCACAGATGATTACACCAGTTAAGTTCCTCCGAATATATCGACTCTGATGTGTATATCTCTTGAATAAATGATTTTTCAACCTTTTACTAGTTGCCTACATACCTATATGGATCAAGCCCACGTATATGTAACTTCTCAATGATTATCCTGTATTTTCTGTATATTATCTCCTGAATTTACCAACTTTATCTCGAAGTATCATATGCAACAGCTTCCAATTCGACTAGGACACTTATTAAGCTCATAACATTAATTAATTAGGCCATAAATATAATTAAGTATATATTCATGATAATTCCTACAGTTTTACCAGGGCGGGACTCTGCACGTGCAGGCGGCTGGAACCTGTTTCCGTGAGCTGTCTAGCTGGAAGCTGTCCACCTGCCTCTAAACCTCTCATACTGATAGTTACCACATCCTGGAACATCTCTAGCACTCGTATCATCCGACTACGTCTCGTGAAACCTCAGCAAAATAGGTCTCCTGTAAATTTCAGAGGAATGTTAAAAAAAATTATTATGGACCGTCCACTACTCAATCAATCCAACTGTATAGAAAACAATTGTTATGTAACTGATCTCTATCATTCGATTGTCGTGGACCAGAACCCATTAATTATATCCATGAAAAATGTATTAGAAACAGTAACTTATAGAATTTATTATGTGAATAATGTTGGTAAGTTACAAATATTAACATAATGACAATATTGATTGTAATTTATGAGGCAGTTATAGTGGAATTTTTTTATAAAATTGTCTATATATTATGGATTAATCCAATAGAAAAAGTACTCAAAAATAAGAAATAGAGTAACTTGTTTAATTCTCTTTTGGAACCCCAAAAGAGTTACTTTTCATTGATATCGGAGCTTAAATTTTTTGTTGCTACACTTTTATCTCACTTGTCATTTTGTGTTGGCTACTCCAGACTCGGGGTTTGCACGACTAAAGACCTTACCACTTCCGTTGGGCTGATCATCGTATCTTTCATTATTTTCTTTTGTATTTTATTTTATAGGCATAAACTTGTGTAATCAGGTTTTATATTTTCTTATGTTAAGCCTATACTAGGCGTATATATTTTATTTTTTCTTATAATTTGTTGCTAAAATTAATTTTTTATATAATTTCAAGTCATTTCGAGTGAGTTTTGGATAACCCAAAAATGACTTAATTTTTTCGGATCACTTTAAGGTCAACCTAGGAAATTGACCCGAACCCAAGAAACTCCAACCCGAATTTATATTTTTCGGATCGGTCTCGGGTCAGATTGTCGGATCAGATCTAAAATTGGCTCCCCGCCATTTAATATATCAAAATTATTATTATATTAATAACATATTTAAGAACAAAATACTTATTTATTGGATATTTATTTAAACATAATAATTAATAATATGTGGGATTTACGGGCTAAAAATTGGCGATTCATCGCAGTTTAGTAGTTTTTATTCAAATTTTCACAAAATTAGATTGAGAATTATTTTTTAAAAAATTGTTCAATAATCAATCAAAATTGGAATTAATTAATAAAAAAATGACCTAATTCATAAAAATCAGTAAAAAGGTTAAATTAGAAATTTTGAAGTTTGAGTAAAAAAAATGCAAAAAGGAGTATAATTTACTAAATTTACATGATCCTTTATATAAATACACAAGTGTTTGTTTCAGAAAAAAAATAAATAAATAAATACATAAGTTTCACTTTTTGGGTGTATAACATTTAGACATATAAATACACATCTAGGATTTGAGTTCGAGTTAGATCATCTTTTCTCTCTCTAGCACAAAATCAAGTAAGTGGTTAGTTAGTGCATCCCATCGTTTAAGGAATAATGTTGACGTGAAATCCGTCAAAACGGGTGATTTATCATGGATAATTTTCTCTCCTTTTTATGATAAAGAAGAAGTTGTAATTGGTCGTCTTAAAAGTGTACATACCTCACGGTATGCACTGGAACATCTGAGCCTGACACGGTAAGTTTTATAAAAATCAGTGGGGGCCTGAAAGTGTGCAGAGTGTGCAATTAGGGCCTCCAAATAATCAGTGATAAACATATATTATATATATTTACCAAACAATAAAGATATTATGTTACTCTAAATTCTTTGAGTGTTTTGAAAATTTTAAATAAATAATTTCTAATCTATTATATTTAAAATTAATTTTAATACTGATGTACTTATTTATGTTTATTATATTACCGATTGAAATTGAGATCCTATGAATGTTCATAGCTTCTATTGTTTTAAAATCTTATTTGTGTTTATGTAATTGAGAAAGATCCTCAGTTTGCAGATTCCTTGCCAAGGCATTGGCACTCTCCCCATCCTCAGCATGAAGAATTCATTATGGAAGGAGGTGACATTTGACAAATATGGAAAATGCAACAAGTTTGCCAAACCTCTCATGGGGATCCTGGAGAGAAAATTAAGGTTATGAGTTTGGCAATGTATACCCATGCTAAGTTCTTGTTAATGACATTGAGGAAGCGATTCAAGGATGGGTGCTTGTGACCTTTCGATGTATTGCCCCATTTTAAAGGGGTCTACCATCTTAATGAAGTTGTTATCCTTTATGATGAGAATGCTAGCAGAGAGAAGAAGATGAGACACCAGACTTTTGACCCTAACAGCAAGTTTCTGCTCGAAGATTTTAGTATTCAGTTTGGTTGATCTGAGCAGAACCTGACTTGTAATGGAGTTGCATTAGTTTAAACTTGGTATTTGCATGTTGAATATTTTTAAAATTGTGTATTTTGCCATGGTGGCGAATGGTGATTACTAGTAGAAAAATTCAGTATCTTAATTTTGTTGTACTTGTGTTTGTAAAATTTTCTTTATCTTCTCATTGTGTATTCAAAATATTATTTGCTTCTCTAGGTAAAAGTAAGTTTCGGTGCATAATGCTTATCCCAATCTTCTTGGTTGATCTGTTATGATCAATTTTATAATAAACGTAAGAGAAAACTGGATATCCTTCGAGATTCTCGTAAGATTATATCCAAATTCAATATAACATTTGAATGACAAATGTTAAAATATAGCCTTCATTCACATAAATACCCTTTAATCACTATTGTTTTTCTTATAACATCACGTAGTCTCCTAAGATCACCCTCATGAGCAACAAGCTCTAAAAGTAATATGTATCATATAGTTTTAAAACATTGTGAAAAACGTCACTTAAAAATATATTTATTCTACGTAACTTTTAAATTTTTTGAAACAAAATACTTTCGATCAAAATTTAGTGAATTTGCTCAAAAATACAAATTGGGATGATCAAAAGTAATGATATATAATAGATTGTTTTATTCTATGATTATATATTATTTTCCAAATTATTATTAAATTAAATATATCAACTAAGATCTGTTGTAAACTAGTAGCGTATGTATTAATTTAGGACATTATTACTAGTAAGATAAAATCTTTTAACTTACAAATTTTATATAGAAGAAGAGTTTGTAAAATTTATTTTAGAGATTTTTTCTATAAATTCACCTTATTTTTTCCCATAATTTAATATACCGTATATATTTCGAAAAGCTAATATTCAATTATTCATACACGTAGGGTCTCGAGGATGTCAACGGCGAGAGGTTTGAGGTTACGGACCGGGAAAAAAGAAGATTGATGAGTATGAGGATTCTCGGAATGGTGATGATGCTGATGATAATTTATCATCGAGTATTTTGAGCTTAGGAAGGTGTATAAACAAACAGGATAATGAGAAAGTACAAGTTGGAGATGCAGTTAATTTACCTAAACTTGTGTTCCCCTCGTGTCCTTGTTATCTCATATTTTTGTTGTGCATGGAAAATATGTGACATGCTTTGTCTTTGATTTTTAAATACTGGAAATTGTCTTGTACATTGGTTGTGAAATTTGTCAAAAGAATACTTTTAATGTCTTTTTCTAATTTTAATAATTAGAAAAATATTTTTAATCACATAATGTGTACTCTCCGATTTAAGGACATAACACTATAAACAATATGTCTCCCTGACAATAACCAATTACGTAAACCAATTTTTATGAGAACTTTTTGTATTATTTATTTGGAAAATTGTAATCATACAGTTGAAAAATAAAATAAAAAAATTAGGGTAAATGTATAAATGTTTTTTATGAGAATTGTAATTTAACCATCCAAGAAGTGATGGTATGATAGTATGAGAAGTACCGGGCTCCATTTCAGTCCTGGTACAGTGACCCATTTCGTTTATAAAAATTATAGACGTTCAATAACTTTCAAGCATGGTATACTCAATTCCCCATTTTGACGAATACACCTAGCTTAGGGTTGGTTTAAATTTTTTTAGTATGCTGTATGCATGCAGTCTCCCATGACGAACAGAAGTAGGTTAGGTAGTATGGTGTATGCAGTTTCCCATGGCGAACATTGCTATCTTGCAATTTTTGTTTAGATTATATGTATGCATTATCAGCTGGCGAACATCTCAACAGTTTGTTTGCACCCTCTAACGGCGAACACAGGTAGGTTATACACAAAACAGAAACGACGTCGTTTGTATTCAGCTTTTTAAAACCTAATTTTTATCATTCAAGTAGCCGCACACTCATTCTTCCTCTCTCTCAATCTCAATCTCAGCTTACTCCCTCTCTTCTCTCCTCAATCGTTGTGGCCACCGGCGAACACAGAGGTTAGTCCGAATTCCTTGTTATTTTTCCTATTTCGAATTGATGATTGTGTTTACTTAATTTCCGATTATATGTTACCCGATTACATGTGATTATATGTGCTTTGTATAAGTACTTGTGTTACTAATCTAGGTTCTTAAATTATATGTGCTTCAATTAATTGACCCAACTCATCACTTAGTGAATAATTAGTAGGTAATTAGTTGGTGTCTTTGATAGTATTTTTTTAATTAATGGATATTACTATGTAATTTCATAGTATCTTTGTAATTAATGAATAATTAGTATGTTAATTAATATGTTGATTAGTAATTAGTATGTAGATTAGTTAATATTGAGTAAATAAATTGTGGGTAATTAATGGTTAATTAATATGTTGATTAGTAATTTGTGGGGTAATTAGTGGATAATCAATATTCCAATATTTTGAATAAAAATTTAAAATAAAAAAATAAATACAATAAATTAAATTTTGGAATGTATATTTATATAAATATAAATAATTTGAATAAAAAAATAAAAAAATATAAAAATAATATATGAACAATAAAATATTTGAAAATAATCATATAAAATAATTATATATTTTCGAATATAATTATATAAAAATATAAATTTTATTTTCAAAATAATTTTATAAAATTTATGAATATTAATATATAATACTAATTTTAAAATTTATATTTTTTGAATATAATAACTGAAATATATAAATATATATTTGGTTATATAAATTATCCTTTGGAACTTTAATATATAATAATATATGAACAATTATTTTTTACTTTAATAAAAAAATATAAAATATATTTAAAAAATATATTTTCGAATATAAAAATAAAAATAAAAATTATATTTTGTAATATATAAATATAAATATAATTATATAAAATATATTTTAGAAATTATATATTTCGAATTTAAAAAAAATATTATTATAAAATATATTTATGGAATATAAAAATTTAAAATATATGTACATTTTTTTAATATAAAAAATATTTATATATTTATTTTGGAATATATTTTCAAATATAAATATAAATAATCACATTATTAAAATATCAATAAAAATTGAAATGTATGTACGTATTTTGAATTTATATATATATATATATATATATATATATATATATATATATATATATATATATATATATGTATGTATGTGTATGTAAGTACTTTAAAAAAATGCAAACAATTAGGTTTTGATTATTAATAATTAAAATTGAAAAAATAAATACTTGATTAATTAATATTTGTTTAAATTTTTGTAGATACACATGGATTCAGTTAGTNTATATATATATATATATATATATATATATATATATATATATATATATATATATATATATATATATATGTATGTATGTGTATGTAAGTACTTTAAAAAAATGCAAACAATTAGGTTTTGATTATTAATAATTAAAATTGAAAAAATAAATACTTGATTAATTAATATTTGTTTAAATTTTTGTAGATACACATGGATTCAGTTAGTTACCATCCCGGTCCTATTAACGGATCTTTACTGACCCGACAGCAGGAGCATCGTTCGGAACATATGTGGAATGGAGAGGTATAAAATATTTTAAATATTTATTGTCAGATTATAGGTATAAATATATTACTGTTATTATGTAATTTGTTTAACGGATATAATCATATAATTGTTTTCAGGAATTGCCTGATTTTCATATGCGCGTCAACTACCGTGGATATTGGGATACAGTTAAAAAATATCCACCACATCCAGATGTCTTGGCAGCTATTGTATCATCTGGTTTTCATGGCGTTTACCAGATTGGAGCAATTAAACATGATCCAGGATTGATTACTGCATTTGTGGAGAGATGGCGCCCGGAGACTCATACATTTCATTTTCGTTTTGGGGAGGCGACTATCACTCTAGAGGATGTTTATTATATACTGGGGCTGCCTACTATTGGATATCCTGTGGTGCATTCATTTCGCCAACAAAGTTTAGAAGAGAAGCGCCAGATGGTTGGTGATTTGTTAGGTGTCTACCCTGTTGGCGATGACGTGAATATGGGTGGATTGAAGTTGACATGGTTGATAGATCATTTTGGTGCATGTGATCGGCTGGACGAGGATTCAGTTGATTTTGACAGACAGTTGTTATTTCACATCCGGGCACATTTGGTTATGATTATTGGTTCTGTCTTTCCCAACGCATCTGGGAACAGGCTCCAGGTTGACTTCTTAGAGTATGTACGAGACTATACTGAGGTATAGACGTATAGTTGGGGTAGCGCGGTGCTTGCCTTCTTGTATAAGAAGTTGTGCTCTACTAGTATTGGTAGAAAGAAGGACTTCTGCGGGTGTACTACACTATTGCAGGTAAATATACTTTATTATATATGCATCATTTCCCTCTAAGATATGTGAATATGACTTTGAAATATGAATTAGGTATGGATCTGGGAGCGTTTCCCTTCGCTAGCTCCAGTACGTAGGGATGATGCATACATTCAGCATCCCTTGGCTATGAGGTACGATAGTAAAAAAGTACATGTGAAATTTGATTAACGCTTTGTTATTGACTGTTATTGACCCACAAATATATTGTAGGTGGAAGGTTCGGTTGAGTATGATATCTGTTCCATACTCACAGTCGCATTTTATTCGTTACGAGCTGGATGTCATGGGTACTGATGAGTTCTTTTGTTGGAGGCCATACAGAGGTGTTGATGGTGATATTAGGCCTGATGTTATTGCTCGGACTTTGTGGACATCAAAGTGTCCCCTTTTATTTGAAGAAGTTGTCGAGTGGTGCTGTCCTGATCGTGTGACCAGACAGTTTGGCTTTAGGCAGGATATACCACGTGGCTGAGGAGAACCACGAGAGGCTGCACGTGGCCTATAATGATCATTTGAATTGGATCTCTGTCCATAGCATATTCATCCAGCTTTGGGAGTTCATGCTTAGCGAGGCCATGATACCGCGTCACTGCATATATATCAAGGATGGAGTTGCAGGGTGTATATCAGCATGGGATGGATGGTATTCTAGAGTTACCCGCCGATTTGTAGTTGATCCCAGGTGATCGTCTAGAGAGCATGGCTTTCAGGGAACACATGGATATTCACAGTACTATGTAAGTTCAATATAGTTTAATGATTTAGTGATTCGTAATGTAGTTGTTAATTTTGTTTAGTTTTGCAAAGATTGAACTATTTCATATAGGTGGAGGGGATTTCCCAAGCTTATCATGCCATCCAGCATCCTGATCCCGATGTCGATGAGGCACGTACGATTCTAAGGGACTGGCTGACCTCTACGGGTTGTAGTTCTTACCAGCACACGTTGCCTTCCAGGAAGGGTACTTCTTTTTTTCATAAGTTCAGCCAGGAAGGGGACCGGCTGACCTCTTCATGGAAGGGGACCGACTTACCAGCATTTTGCTATAGTTCTTAGTATCAACCTCAGCCAGGAATGCCTTCCAAGAAGGGTACTTCTTTTTTTCATAAGTTACCCTTCCATGATTGGATGCCCCTTCCTCTTCAAATCTTCCAAAACGTTTGTCAACCACCATTTTCCTCGCTCCATTCTTTCAAAATTCACCTTTTCTTCCCAGTCTACTATATTCAGTAAGCAATCCAACTTCTCTTCGTTTTCCTCTATATGGGGATCACGACTTGGTAGGTAGAAGGTGACTTTCTTCCCCTTCTTATTTGAAGGCACCCTTTCACTAACAATTTCAGGAATCATTGGTTTCTTCCCCTTATCCATTTGCTGCAACTTTACTTCAAAAACTTATGCAATTTATTAGTATAGGGAAATTTTTAAAGGAAAACAAATTTTATAGGGAAACAATACCTTACTTTGCTTTTCCACCGCTTTAACTTTTATTTTCCACAGCTTTAACCTTTTTTGCCAACAACTATAACTTTTACTTTCCACAGCTTTAACTTTTACTTTGCACACCTTTAAATTTTTTCCCAACGGCTTTAACTTTTCCTTTCCACAGCTTTAACTTTTACTTTGCACAACTTTATTTTTTTCCCAACAACTTCAACTTTTACTTTCCACACCTTAACATTTTACTTTTCTCAAACAGTAACTATTCTTCTGACCATTAATTTTTTTTAAAATAATAATACAATAATATTTCAAAAATTAATATAAATAGATTGCATTAGTGATCTCAAATTAAGTTATCATACACATAAAAAATGTACATATATTAAGAATGAGTTATACACCAGGAGATATCTTCAAAGCTATGGGTAGGAAATGGTGGTGCGACGATGATTTTTACTACCCACTTGATCCAAATATGCGTTACTCAACTCATGCAATAATAAAAATGCAGCATGAGTGGGAATGGAGGACACAATGTCACATAAGTTGTATAGAGCAATGCATCGTTCATGGATTAAGAGTACCAAAACAGCGTGCGAAAAATATGTTGCACGACACACCTCAACAACTAGAAACATCATTGTTCCGTGCTAGAGAAGAGGAGAATCGAATGCGATTACGTATATTCCGCCATGGTCTAGTTGAAGCAGCTAGAAATTATGCTGAAGATGGTGACACAATACTTGCTATGCAATATCACAATCTTAGCGTAGGTCCAGAATACGAATCTGACACGATGATGTCTAATGATGATGAATAAAAGAATTTGTTGGTTGTATGGATGTCTATTTTTTCCCCTTGTATTGCTATCTCGTTTGTTATTTCCCTGTATTATGTTTAGTGTGTTTCAATAAAACTATGACGACAAGTCCATAACCACCAACTCTACTGTTACATACAGATTTGACAAGTAGATAAATTTACTTTTACTTTTTCCCCCATGTATATTTCATGAGTCGATCAGTTTACTTTGTAGGTAGATTTGACATGTCGATAAATTAACTTTATAACATTACCTTCACATCCATAATGTATTACCCTATAAATTCGTACTATTCTGCTTCTCAATCAATACACATACAAATGGATCCTAATAAATGGTTGCTTATAGAAAGGGATGATGATTACCGTAGTCTTAAAGAAAGTGATCCAGTAGAATATTTTGTAGGCGTTCACCGGGAATGGGCACATCGGCATTTAGAATCAGACCGTTTGGTTCGTGACCTAGTTACTCTTGGTGCTAGGGTACCAAATCGTGAATCATTAAGCATTTATCAAGACAACTTGATTGGTCAAAGTTGGTCTGCGTTTAAACGTAACTTGGAAGTAGCTGTGGATATCATAAGAGGGGAAAACAATCAAATGTTGTTGCGTAGAAGTCGGCACAATATGCTTCAGCTAGCTCGAAATACAGTTCGTGCAAGTGGGAGAGAGCTCTCAGAACAGGAGGAACGTTGTCTTCTACAAAATCCTAATTATGCAACTGATGAATACGTCTCTAAGACAGAAACAGAGACAAAATATGTTTCAGAAGATGACGATTCAGAAGATGACGAATAGTTTAATGTTAAACTACATATTTATGTGATATTATGTTATTTACTGATGTCCATTACTTTGAAATTATTGTCATTGTTGTAAGAAGCGTGACTTTAATTTTTATCAAAGCAATTCAAGCTAAAGTCACTTACCTTTATGATATAATAAAGTTAAACTAGAAATCACCGGGGATCAATTAATTGAAACTTAGGAAAATTATCCATAGAGAAAAATAACAACAAACATATTACATTTTCAATACTCTAGTGATTTAATCTGCACGTTCATGACATCTTACACTGCGCCTAGTATGTCCTTCTTGCTTATAACGACTACACGTCACCGTCGTCTTGGGACCGTTCATCTCTGTTCGGATTCGAACTGATTGCCCCTTATCACCTCTTTTATTCTTGACCTTCATCAAAGTTTCATCAGCTACTAACGTCCCATACTATTTCTAACGCCTGGGCAATGCATAATTCCAATACTGGGTAGGTGCCAAAAGAAAGATAATAGGTTCCCACAACTTCTGCAACTGTGAGGAGTAATGGTAAGGGCCTATCCACTGCTTCCAGTTTATGTTGTTTGCCATACAACCTGCGACAACATGTGAACAGGGTAAACGGTGACACGTCCATTTGCCACATGTACAACTACGTTTACCAATATCTACATTCTGCTTGTTACCACCTTTCCACAGCGATTTAACATGATATCGATGTGTCGTCACTTGATAGATCCCCATCTGACGACTATATGTCTCAACCTTATGTGCAGTAGCTTTCTCCAAAAAAAATTTTAACATTGTCGTCGTCTTAGTGCACAACTCTGGACCCTTTTGCAGGCTGTCCTCGACAATGTTCCTTTGTGTGTTCACTATCTTCACGGTCCTGTAGANTACTCGTCCTCGCGCACAACTCTTCACCCTTTTGCAGGCTTTCCTCGGCAATGTTCCTTTGTGTGTTCACTATCTTCACAGTCCTGTAGAAGATATACTCCATCATCGCCGTCACTGGAAGGAAACGAGCCATTCTAATGTTACCATTAAAACCTTCCATTATATTAGTGGTACTTTGCCCGTATCGAGCTCCACCGGTGTCGTGACACAAGGTCCACAAATCTGCAGGAATGTTATGAAGGTACTGTAATGCGGGAAGAGATATCTGCCCAATTCTTTTCATGTAAGCATCATGTTTCCTAACTTGCGTGGTTACCCCAGCTAACCACATCAACTTCTTCAACTCTCCACCGGGGTGCTGTGATGAAAAGTTACTTCTCACGTGGAACAAGCAGAACCTATGCACGCCATAC
>QRFB01000447.1:38142-48424 GCA_008931105.1 Oenanthe javanica | reverse complement strand
ATGTTTCCTAACTTGTGTGGTTACCCCAGCTAACCACATCAACTTCTTCAACTCTCCACCGGGGTGCTGTGAGGAAAAGTTACTTCTCACGTGGAACAAGCAGAACCGATGCACACCATACAGATGCGTAAATCCATTCCTCATGTCCCTCATTGTTACAAGAATACTTGGTACACGATCTGATATTATGCACACACCCTGTCTTTCCTTGCAAACATGTTTACGGAGCAGCTTCAAAAACCAAGACCAGTTCTCATATGTCTCCTCCTCAACCAAGGCATAACAAATGGGATATTGGTGATTGTTCGAATCAACTCCCATGGCAATAAGGAGTTTTCCCTTGTACCTCCCCTTCAAAAACGTTCCATCTATTGAAATTACGGGACGTGCATGCTGCCAACCATCCTTCATTGCTTTCAGACACCAAAAAATTCTCTTGCATACAGAAGTGTCCTGGAATGTTTCATGAGGGACAACAACAATCTTAACTACACTGCCTGGATTAACATGTAACAAAACCGTCAAGAACATGGGGAGTGCAGAAATGTCATGCTCCATTTACCATAGACCTCCTCAATTGCTGCCTGTTTGCCCCTCCATGCTCTTAGGTAACTAACACGATGGTGGTATTCATCGTTTACCATGGTCATAATAGTCATGATTGGCAAATTTGGCCTCTCCATCACCTGTTACATGATTTAATAACATCAAATCAACAAAACTACTTTATCTATACTCAAAGATACCACGTAAATATTGGTAACTTATAAAACTTACATGGGGTTTCACAAGTCTTGAAATTAATTTTGCTGAAATACGGCGGTGATCCTGCAACGGCTCGTTGTTAACACATGTGTGCATTTCTCTCACCTTTGTGATTTCCCACAGTCCATGCTTCTTCATCAAAGCATATCGCAACCTCCAAGGACAGTCGTTACTAAATTCACACTCTGCAATGAACTGAGTACGATTACTCCTCACAACTTTATAGTTCTTGTCACTGTTGATGTGAACCTCTCTAACTTCTGCAACTAAGGTGTCCTTGTCACGGAATAATGTTCCCACCGAGAATATTTCAATTCGAGGATAAAAAATAGTCAACATCTCACCCGGATTTGTCACTGTAATTGGTGTAAACTCCTCAGTCTCAAAGAAGGCTGTCATTGGAACATGGGGTCCTCCCATTAGAACATGGTCTTCTTGCTCAATACCCATCGAATCCAGTCTCAAATCAACCTCATCTTCTGAATCATCTTCGTTGTCATCTTCTAAAAATTCATCATCACTAGAACTATACTGCTCGTATTCTTCATTTTCATTGATGAGGGCCAAATTTCTACCAGCCGTCGATGTAAATGGATCACATGGGGGAGACAACATCACACCAACATTTTGTCCATATGAATGTTCAGCTACATCTTTATTAGTGGTAAACACATTCCTACTTGAACCACCACCATATTCCTCAAATGCATTACTGCTAGAACCGCCAACATACGGCTCACTATTACCTCCTCCATTAAAATAATAATCTGACCAACCCGTCATACCATAATCTGGTAACCGACTCCTCTCATACATTGTGTCGTAACTTGATTGTGTGGGTTGGCTAGCCTGTGAGTAACCGCCTTGATGATATGAAAACACATCATTTTGTACTATTTTTTCAGCATCCACAAATAGAGATACATCATTCATCCCCATCTGCATCTGCCTAGGAACACTCAGCATCCTCCTAACATCATCATCACAATTAACACCAGCAATGTAATATCCACTTACTACATTACCAAGACCTAATTGAGGATATTTAAACCCCATCCACATTCCAATGTGAACTGTTAATCTGCATTATTCGATACACAATCTCCTTCAACTCATCATAAGAGGTTCCCCATTTAATATACTGCATTTTCTGGGGATCTATAGAATATCTGATATCATCATCCCGTCTAATTATTTCACCGCCCTAGAAAAAATTTACATTCACTAAACCTTCCATTAGCCTACATTTTAAACAATATTTTTAATTATTTAATAACAAACATATATTAATAAATAACTAACAATTTATCAAAAAACGTTTCTTCTTATAAGTAAAAATATATTAATAAAAAACTAACAAATTAAATTACTAACAATTTATATCACTAACAGATCTGTTTACCTCAAAGTTAGACTAATTATTTAATGTATATACATTTTAATCTCAAAATTAGTATAATTAAGAACTATTTATAATTAACATCTCAATTAGCAGTAGAGCAGTACGTATGAAAATGATAATGCAGATATTTCTCAAAAACAAAGACACAAATGGAAGAAAGTCACTAAAAAATATCGAATCTGAACCATAATAAGTGTAGAAGATTATACAAACTGATGTCGCGCTGATTACAAATTTACTACTATTATTGAATCATTTATATTACCTCAACCATGAAGAAGACTAGAGAGTTTGTATAAAACTAAACAAATAAAATACGCAAGATATAAAATAATGAAGAGAGAAGAGAGAATGTACCTTGTAAGTGTGGATTCAGAAATGAAATGAAATGGATTGGTTTATAATATAGGCAGAACTGTCTTGAAATGTGTGAAATTGTAGATTTCGTGTATATAAGATAAGATTATAAACTTCTGAATGGCGAACACATAAAAGAGTTTTAATTTTTAATTCACTTTGCTGTTTACATTATCTAATGGCGAACAGAAGTAAACCTGAATTATGCGGTGTTCACCATGTATTCGCCATAGAAGATGGCATATAAATTGAATTATGTACGCCATTGCAAAATGCATACACATTTTAAACAAGTCTTGAAATTGAATTGTGTATGCCATTGTGTACGCCATTGCAAAATGCATACACATTTATTTACACTGTTAATGTGTACGCCATTGCAAAGTGCAAATACCATATCAAAAAATTTATAACCATGCTAATTGTGTACGCCAAAATGGGGGATTGAGTATACCATGCTCGAAAGTTATTGAACGTCTATACATTTTTGATAAACGAAATGGGTCGCTGTACCAAGACTGAAACGGAGCCGAAGTACCGACAACTAAGAAGTATTAGAATTGTAAGTACATGCACTAGAATTATAAAAAATAAAAGTTATCATCCAGTAGGGACTCTAAAAATGATCGAAAATGAAAAGAATTATGTTAATTATTTTGACTCTATCCGGACTACAACCCGATTATGTCCATGACTATTCTTGTGCCTTTTTGTTTTAGACCGGTTAAGCGCTCTTTTTTTGGGATTGAGGTCAAGTCGGCTGGCGATACGGGACACTTTTAAGTATAGTGGATAAATTGACGATTTATAAATAGATTGGCTCAATAATAAGATTCTATTTGAATTTTAACAATAATTTTCTTTCTTTTATTATAATATTATTTAACAACATTTTTTTAGTTTGTTATAATATTAGTAAACAACTTTAGTTTATTTGAGCCTGTGTTTATGTTTTAACAGTAATTTATTACACTTTTATTATATATTATTATAATTATAATTATTTAATTATATATCTAAGTTTAATTTAAAAATAAAACCCAATTTTATAATAATAGAATAATGGGAATTAAATTAAAGTATTACATGAATTGTAACCCTAAAACAAACATAACCCCGCTCAATAATGGAAACCACACTGACACTCCCCCACCCATTTTATTTTTTGTCATCTCTCTGACAATAAACAACACTACACTACACTCTCTCTACCATCTCTACAGATAAGAGACACAGCATCAACTCAGTTCGACTCGACTCAACTTAAACTCCTCTGCTCTTCACTCTAAACACACACACACACACACACACACACCACAATGCTACTTAAACTCATCTCACACATACTTGTTCTCCTACTTTTAACACTCACCATAACTTCAGATCTAACTACTGACAGAGCTGCTCTTCTAACTCTCCGGTCAGCCGTCGGCGGCCGGACTCTACTATGGAACACCACCCAACAAACCCCATGTCAGTGGACTGGCATTCAATGTGACCAAGACCATGTTGTGGGTCTTCATCTTCCCGGAGTTTCACTTTCCGGTGAACTTCCGGTGGGGGTTTTTGGAAACTTAACCAAGCTCAAAACTATTAGTCTTCGGTACAATGCACTTATCGGAGAGCTTCCGAGTGATCTCAAGGAATGTAGTGTGCTTAGGAATGTTTATTTGCAGGGGAATAAATTTTCCGGTGAGTTGCCGGAGTTTTTGTATGGGCTTAGTAATGTTGTGAGGTTGAATTTGGGTGAGAATAATTTTTCCGGGGAGATTTCGGATGGGTTTAATAGAATGACTCGGTTGAAAACTTTGTATCTTGAGAAGAATATGTTTTCGGGGTCTATTCCGGAACTTGTGAAATTGAGGCCTAATTTAGAACAGTTTAATGTTTCGTTTAATTTGCTTAATGGATCGATTCCGAAGAGTTTAAGGGAAATGCCTGTGAGTTCTTTTGTTGGGAATAGTTTGTGTGGTAGTCCGTTGAAAGATTCTTGTTTAAGTAGTAAGAATGGTAGTAATGTAGGTATTTCGGATGGGGCTCTTGCGGGTATTGTGATTGGAAATGAGAAGAGGGATGATAATGGGGGTCTATCGGGTGGTGCTACAGCGGGTATTGTGATTGGTTCTGTGTTAGGAGTTTTGTTGATTGTGGTGGTTTTGTTTGTTTTTTGTCGGAAGAAAAAGAGTAACAAGACTAGTTATGGTGATGTTGTGAGAGTTAAGGAGAGTGGGGAGACGGTGGATGTGAAAATAGGTGAGAATGATGGTGGGAAAGGGGTTGGGGCTTCGGTTGCTGCAGTGAGTATGGGTACGGGGGAAATGGAGAGTGGGAATGGGGGTAAGAAGTTGGTGTTTATTGAGAATAGTGTGGGGAAGGATAAGGTGTTTGGTTTGGATGATTTGTTGAGAGCTTCTGCCGAGGTGTTGGGGAAAGGGACATTTGGGACAGCGTATAAGGCTGTTTTGGAGGGTGGGGCAATAGTGACTGTGAAGAGGTTAAAGGATGTGATTATTTCTGAGCGAGAGTTTAAGGAGAAGATTGAAGCAGTTGGAGCTATGGATCATGAAAACTTGGTTCCTCTCAAGGCTTATTATTATAGCGTGGATGAGAAGCTTCTAGTGTACGATTATATGCCAAATGGGAGTCTCTCTGCACTTCTTCACGGTGAGGATCTCTTTACTTTGTTACCACAATTTCTTTTGCTAAACTTTGTTTATTGTTAGTTGAAGTTTGTTACCTTTTTGAACTTTTGGTTTACACCTGATTACTTCGAAAGATATGATATTTACATAACCCACATATATACATATTTCTTAATCATAAGAAAACATAATTTAGGGGAATTGAAAGCTGGATTTGTTGATGGCATATTTGTGATATGTTTTAATGGTGAAGTTAGATTAGGAAATAATAACACCAAGTACTGTCATTGCCTTACTTTCAATTTTCAAATGAAGGCCTATACTTCTGCATAATCTTCATGGCTTAAATGATGTGGTGTTGCAACTCTAAAAAAAGACTATCATAATCTTTCATTGTTTTCCATGTAAATATTGTGTTAAACTGATCCTTTCTTCTATTCTGTCAGCCTAGTTAACAACTTTCCATTCTTGTCATCAGTTAGTAGTTAGCTAACCATCCTTTTTAATTTCTTTCCCCAAGTAATTTTGTACATGTCAAATTTGCTATTTGTTAGGGGAGAATATGATGGTTCCATTATGGAAGAAATGTTTGTTACTTTGTAGATTTACGTACCATCCAAGTTCTTTATTAGTATAACTAGTAGGGTATTGCTCTGGTATGAAGATTTCGGTATTATAAGCCATGTAAATTCCCATTGTCCTTGAATATTACATCTGCTTAACTCTAGTGTTGAATTTTTCTTCTTCATGCAAAATCATCCCAGGAAACAAAGGAGCTGGTAGGACTCCTTTGGATTGGGCATTCAGGTGTAACATTGCTCTCGGGGCTGCCCGAGGCATTGAATACCTCCATTCTCAAGGGTCCAGTATCTCCCACGGTAACATTAAATCATCAAACATCCTCATTACCCAGTCAAACGATGCTTGTATCTCAGATTTTGGACTAGCCAACCTTGTCGGAGCCTCAGCCACTCCCACCCGAATTGCTGGTTATCGTGCCCCAGAGGTAACCGATTCTCACAAAGTCTCTCAGAAGGCTGATGTTTATAGCTTTGGTGTACTGCTTTTGGAGCTTCTTACTGGAAAAGCTCCCATGCACGCCCTCTTAAATGAAGAAGGTGTAGATCTTCCTAGATGGGTACAATCAACAGTTAGAGAGGAATGGACAGCGGAAATCTTTGATACTGAGCTCCTCAAAACCCAGGATACCGAGGAAAAGATGGTTCAGCTATTGCAGCTAGCAATGGATTGTGCAGCCCAGTCTCCTGATCAGCGGCCTTACATGTCAGAAGTTACCAAGCAGATTGAGGTGCTATCTCGACCACAGGTTCTCGAGGGTCAAAATCTGGAGTCTTGATCTTTTCGACTTTTCTAGGAATTAATTAAAAGGGTTTGTTCTATGTGAAGGCAGGTGACCATTTCATTATAAGTCCATCAGTCTGGTTCGCCTCAAAAAAATTTCTACCTTTTTCTTGAATTATTATTTTGGTTTTGTTTATTTTAATGACCATCGTCTTTGCTGTAAGGGTGAGAATATTCTCCATTATCCCAAAAAACAACCTTAACTTGATTCGATTATCAACGCAATTGCAATGGATGGAAACGAAAAATTGACAGACATAGCTTTAATTAATCGAAACCTCAAAATTACCTTATTTTTTATTTCACGTTTAACAGCCAAACAACAGTCCTTTCCACAATTTAGTTGCAAGTTGATTTGCATTTTCAAACATTTTTATCGAATATAAATCTCTCCGGATCCCTGACCATCACTCAATTCGTCCTTTTTAGAAGTGTTCTAAGCCTTTTTCTATCAATTATAAAAAAAACGGATAAATAGATACCGAATCCCTTGTCGGCAAATTTTATTATATATATATATATATAGTCAAGGAAAAATAACTTTCATTATTTTTTCGGATCATTTTCAAGTACATGATTTAGGTCTGGATAGGATAGGTTTTATTCGCACTCCAAATGCGATCAAGCATTGAATAACAACAACTTGCTTAAGCATGAGTTACGTTATTCGCAGATTGCTTCACCAATCTAAGGATGACACTTTTGTTTTTCAACTCCGATAATATCAACTCCGATAATAGAGTTATGTATTCCTGGAGAGTTTTACCAAAATAAGACAACATTGTTGCCGTTGATTGCTTGGACTGCTACGAGGCAATCTGTTTCAACTATCACATATGTTAAATGTTTTTCTTTGATCCATCTTAATGCCTCTCGCAGCAGATTCTGGATTGATGTGTCCTGGTTTACAACTTGATCGAGCCTCTGTTAACTCCCCTTTCTGATTTCTAGAAGCAAAAGCATATGAGTAGCAATTAGAAATATGAAAAATCGCAGAAATGAGTATTTAATATTTTTTTAGTTAACATGTAAATATAGACAAATTGTTCTTAATTGTATTTTTGACTTTTTACATATATATAATATTTCATTTGCCTAATTTATTTATCTTTTTTTGACTTTTTAAATCAAATTAATCAAATTTTGACTAAAAATTACATTTATTTTATAATTAAAAAATTATAAGAATATCATTATAAAGTATATATAATCTAATATTTAAATATAATTTTTAGTTTTTTTAAATTATAAAAAAATAATATTTAAATTACAGTCAAAATTTGATAAATTTGACCATAAAAAATTAAACAAGACATTTAATTTGAGACCGGACATTAGTTGAATAGCACATACCGTGGGTTTGGTGTATTTTAATTTGGTTTTATATCCATAAATACTTCATTTTTACGAAGGTTTTGTAATTTTTATTGATGCCACAAGTTTGGTGCCTATTGATGCTTCCTTTTTTATATAGGCGAATTAATTTTTCATTAATTACATATGTCATTATCCAGGGATATTTACTTTTATGAAATTTGTGTTTTTTTAATTATGATAACTTATTACTGTACTATTTTGTGCATTCTATAAAATCGTTTAACAAATATATCATTGTTTATCAAATATATCATTGTTAAATAATAATAGTTGTTGATCGAGAAATTTGATAAACAACAAAATTTGAGATTATTCGTCAGAATCAAAATTTATGATAGTGGTTTGTCGTCGGAGTACGGTGGTTTTGTGTTTTGATTATATGGATCTTTAGGGGTTTAGAGCTCTCAATTTCCCACCCATATAATTTACATATGTATCCCATACATCATAAGTATAATACGAACCCTCACTTTCCCTAAAATAAAATGCAAAGTTGGATTTAATTATGTAGAACATCGTAAGCTCATACAAGCGTGGTGATAATAGAAACTCTCACTTTCCTTGAAATAAAATACAAAGCTGGATTTAATTATGTAGAATATCATAAGCTCATATAAGCAATTCATGTATTTGTATGAGGTAAATCTACATCAATTAGAATTTAATTGCCCGTTTAAACAAGAAACTTAATTGAAAATGATGTAAAATTGATGCCATATCAAACCCGACGACTAACAAAACAAATAACATATACACAGATAAAACAGGTGCCAAGCTAATAGCCTAATACGCAAAACTGATGACATATCAAAGGCAACAAATAACAAAATAAATAAAAAGAGAATCACATGCATAGATTTTCAACAAATCTCTTACCTGCAAATGCTCTATGAAAGGACGAAGAGTCAAGGCATTCCAAAGGTTGTGAACCATGCTAGAATGTCAAGAATTGTTGCAAGGTAAAAGTGTAAATTCATAATGATTTAAGTAGCGCAGGGTAAATACACAATGATTAAATTGGCTCAAAGGAACTCGATGTTGGAGCATTTTCTCAACATTGTATGTATTTCCATTTGGCAGTGCTATTGGAGCAATGATAATATCTATTGGATGCCTTGATGTTGAGAGTTTAGGATCCCCATCGTCTCAAAAAACTCCTCTACCACAACAAAGTAGTCGGAACCAAACATTTGTTAGTTAATTGTTTTCAGGCAAATTTTGTGCCAATGCCCTATCAGCAAGGACAAACAATAACTTTGTAGATATACTCAGAATGACCACAATCAACATAAACTGTATGATATATAGCAGGTTGAGTCTCCTGGTGCAATGTAAAGGAGAAAGTATTTAATATAATGCTGTAAATTTCTCTGGTTGCGTGATAAGAGAAAAATGCGCAATATAACGTATGTTTCATCTCTGCAACCAGAAGATGATTACTATTTTTAGTATGATGGAGATACAAAGCAGATAGCATAAACTCCCAGCGAGTAAACATTATAGTATATATGCAAAGCATGATTCGACTGTAGTTGAAATATGGGAAAAGAACAGACGCTGTGGGAGATAGAGTCAACCTGTTCATATTCAAGATGAAATTTCAGGAATTCCTCATCGAACTTTTCCACCATGTACGATAACTCCTTCAAATTCTTAACAGGCTTGCCATTAAAAGCATGAACCTTCAAAAGTAAAGGAGTTAGCAGCTAGAAAGATGGTAGCATACTAGCATCCAGTGTCACCCTGCCCGTGTCGAATGCCCAGACATATACACTCAACGTTTCATTTGGACCAAAAACATGCAAAATTCTCAATTTTGTTTCCGAGACTGACACGTTCTTTTGTACATCACATCCAAGCAAATATATAGTATCAGCCACAAGTACCTATATATTTGACAAAGAAAAAGAGTAGTGAGGTTCCAATCAATGTGCTTTACATTGATTTCTGCATATATTAGACGCATGCGGAGTCAGGACATGGCGCAAGAGGTAAATTAAGGTTGGTGGATAAGATTCAGAAACAGAAATTTACCTGAGAAAGAATTACTACTTGCTCATCAACCGATTGTGCCATTCCGTACAGATGCTTGTCCAATAGTTTCATGAGCTGAATCGATGAATTATCACAACAAAAAGCACATGAATCTAAGTTGCTGGAAATAGACACACATTCCTCTCCAGAAGTCAGCACCCCTTAATTAGGAGATAAAGACAAAGTAAAATTTTCTTTCAATGATTCATTATTCGTGATTTATGAAACCAATTATGACACCTACTGATACTTACAAACCAAGGACATACTAGAAAAAAACAGATCTTTTAGTTAGAAGCATGCTGCATTCATAGACCAAGTGCTACAAGAAAAAGAAAAAAAA
>QRFB01000447.1:0-37977 GCA_008931105.1 Oenanthe javanica | reverse complement strand
GATTTTCATGTTCTTTTGCTAGCACAAATTTAGAATTTATAAGGAAGCTTGAACTATCCAGAATATGATCAATTCCTTGATGACCTTCATCTTCATTTACTCGCACCACCTCATAGTGCCTACTAGATCTTAGACAATCTTGAATATTCTCGATACCTTGCTGATTTACATCTTCATTTGTTTGCACCACTTCAGAGTGCTTATTAGATATTAGAGAATGTCGAATATGCTCAATCCCCTGCTGATATTCATCTTCACTTGCTTGCACCACTTCAGAATGCAAAACAAATCTTGGACTATGTGGAATATACTCGTTTCCTTGCTGATATTTATCATCATTTTCTTGCATTACTTCCGAGTGCGTACTAGATCTTAGACATTCTCGAATATGCTCGATACCTTGTTGATTTTCTTCTTTATTTGTTTGCACCACTTCAGAGTGCTTACTAGATATTAGACAATATTGTATATGCTCGATCCCTTGTTGATTTTCATCTTCATTTTCATGCAGCTTATTAGACTTCTTAATAGATCTTGCACAATCTCGTATATGCTCAATCCCTTGTTGAATTTGATGTTCATTTGCTTGCACAAAAAGCAAATTATATCTCATTCTGGTTTGAATGTTCTTTGTGCCCAACTTATATTGATATCTTTCTAAGCGCTTCAACTGCTTTTCTAAGTAATTAAAACCTCTTTCTGGATACGTGTAATAATAGCTTCTTGACATATCACTTGGGGGACTATTTGATGTAATCGAGAGCACTAGTTGAGACCATGCCTCAGTAGCGATTGCTATAGCAGTAGTACTGTCCGAAACCATTTTTCCTCCCAATATAACTTCTTGTTTGTTGCTCTAGCAAGATGTAGCATACAATAAAAATGATTGAAGTGTCTGTAGTATGTATGGATATATGTGTGTAACTGGAATAATTAAAGGGATTCGAAGTAGATATAGGAGAAAGTAGAGGAAAATAGAAGAGGGTATGATTCTTGCTCTGGCCAATATTTATTACAACTCTGCTCTATTCTATGCATCTAAAAGTAGTATTTATAGATATGGTTGGATACTAAATCGGACTTTGTCATCCCCATATGGACTTTACAAGTTTCTAAAGCATGTGTTAATTACTATGCATACTTGCATAGTCTAACAACATTTGACTTTACAATGGAGTTGTTTCAAGTCTGGTTTTCTTTTTAAAATTTCTAGTTGCATATAGGTCATAGGTGATGTAATTAATTCAATTATTTTACCATCCTATGGCAACTGATCTGCTGTTTACCCCTATCAAGTAGATCGCCAAAGCCGGCCAGAGAACAATATTGGTATACTTGGTAGCCAAGGGCAAAATCTGAGGAGGCTAGTCGAACTATACTTCATCCTGGTCTTCGAAAAATTATGAAAAAAAACAAGTTTTAATTTGCCTTAAATATTAGAAGTTCTGTGTAGTAGCGAATGATACATTGTTTAAGTCCGAATCTCTTAGAATCATGGTTGCGCCAGTGTCCATAATAACCAAAAATGAACAATTTAAATCCATTTTTGGCTTCTTAGTGCAACTGTGCAAGACTATGTAATATACAATAACTAGATTTGAGTTTGTTTATTGTGTGTATTGAGGAAAGGGATGCAATGTAAGTATGTAGTTGAAATTTGAAAACCCTGTTACATTAAGTGTACCGAAAAATTGTAATGAAGCAAGTGGATAACTTTCTGTAGTTAACTTTCTTTTTTAATTCATGTACACAAACGACCCATTGACTTCATATATATAATAATCTTCAATTCATGGAGTCCCTTATGTGAACTGGTTTGAACATCTAGTTTTTTGTTTCCAGTTGTAAATGGTTGATGTAATTTATTCATCAACTTGTTTATCTCAGTTGAAGTTTTTATCATTTTTTTGGCAGTTATCTCATTTGATTTGGTCTGAGTATTGNATTTGATTTGGTCTGAGTATTTTTTTCCAGATAGATGATGCATCATTGCATTGAGATACAGATGCATGCATTTTAGAAAATATTAAGATACTAGTTTGTGGATGTAAATCCCACTTGTCATTTATAAAAATAAATTATTTTAGCAAATTCTAGAATACTAGTTTGTGAATTTTTCTACAATTCTTCCATCAAGTAAAAGTGTTGTATATAGTGATGGAAGACTAAAAAAACACATGGTGTTAAGTTAAAGATTTACTCACTTTTCACTTTTCAGAAAAATTTGCAGTCTCCTTGAATTTTTTCATGTTGCTGGGCACGCCCTAGATCCCATGGACCTTTTACCCTCCCCAGATGGTGAAAAATAAGAACTCAAACTCATTGTCGTTTACATTGTGTTCAATTGTGTAGAACCAATTGAATTTGTCATTGAAAATGTGGGGAAACGTCGTTTCTTCTACAAGAGGTTCAAGATTATGATGAAACACGACTTAAGAAACGACCAAGTGAACTATATGGCCGCAGTTCATTACAGAGGTTATAGATGGGTACAACGAAATAGACATGTTGTTATGAAATGTGGTATTTCTTGATCACTACAAATACTCATAATTAGTAAGATCGAAATATGTAACTTTGCCTAGTTTTTTGATATAGTTGTTTGCAAAAGCAAGTAAACAGATAGTTAACTTAAATCACTAGATTTTGTTAGTCCAGAACTTATGTTGAAATAATAATCATGCCAATTCTCTGTTACTTTTGTATGCAAATATTATCCCAACTCACAGTTGTGCATCTCCTGAATGATAAAATATATCCCCTCCAATATGTTGAGGAAGTCTTTACTTTTTCTTGTGTCTTGTTCCATGACTTAACTTTTAATTTCAACACAATGCCGACTGATCTGTGTATTGGTGGATGCCTGAATATAAGATGTACGTTCAGTTAATAAGTTAGTAAATAAAAAGGGTTGGACTTGTTGAGAGTTGACACCTTCTATGGGTAGCACTACAGCTATCACCTTTGATTGTGTTGATAAACTTGGATTTTAAGTGATTGTGGAACATACGATAAAAGCTAATGTGGTGGTACTATATTAGTATATCTTGACACGTTGTTTTGCATATTGGAGTGTGCCTTGTGTCCTGTGAACACCAATCGGTAATGCTGGTGCAACACTCTCACTGTTTAGGTAATATTTTCTTTAAAAAGTTGCAGTTATATTATTTTCTAAATGGCCATAAGTTGGTTGCTTTTAACATGGTACAACAATCCCTGAAAAGTCGGGATGATGAGCTAGCTACATGCAGCCAACATATAAATGGCTCAACTCCATTTTTTGACCGCGTATGGAAATAGGAGAGGAACAGCTGGAAGATCGTGATAAGAAAAAAAAATTGAAAAGTATTGGTGGTTATGATTTATAAAGGAACTCAGAATGCATGAAATTTTTTAAAACGATNCTAAATGGCCATAAGTTGGTTGCTTTTAACATGGTACAACAATCCCTGAAAAGTCGGGATGATGAGCTAGCTACATGCAGCCAACATATAAATGGCTCAACTCCATTTTTTGACCGCGTATGGAAATAGGAGAGGAACAGCTGGAAGATCGTGATAAGAAAAAAAAATTGAGAAGTATTGGTGGTTATGATTTATAAAGGAACTCAGAATGCATGAAATTTTTTAAAACGATGGTGGAATAGGAAGGTTTAGAGAATACTATTACTAAAATTTCTTCTGAGATACAACCAAGTGTTTTCCCACATGAGGATAATGAAGATAGGGACTCTACCTCTCAGGGAATTGCTTAGAAATAGGGACAGGGGTAAAGCATCTGTGTGGGACTAACATTATGGAGATAACACTAAGATGTCAGAGGAGGATTATGATAGTTGTAATTATAGCTTTAAGATCTCATATATGTGTAGTTGTGTAATTAAAGCACATACATTAGTAGTAGCTAGCATATATAGGGACTATTGATACATGGAGAATGATTAACATAATACGAATAGAAAAAATCTCCTCGCATTTGTTCACTAGCTGCTTTGAACAGAAAATTCAGAGTCTATGTTTGTAAGGATTACAATCACAGTTCGCAGGACCATATGAATGCTTTAACTTCCCAACTTCATAAGCACTGAAGTATTCAAGAAGCTCGGCAGTGCCCATTCCAAGCCACTGTAAATGCAGCAATGAGGAGAAAGTTAAAGAATAAGGAACAATCGTAAAAATATTTAAATATAATAATCAACACTACGATATTTGATAGGATGGGAAAATAAAAATTACCTTTCCATTGTCATCTCGGTCAAATTTTGTGTTCATTATAATCACCATCGGGGGCCAAACTATCTCCGTATATTAGACCTCTCCACTTGCCAAAGGCTTCGCCAGAAGGGATTACAAAAGCTACCCTACTATGCAGCTCTTCCTCCAATAGTTGAGAGAATTCCCGGTAGACCTTCACCCTTGTTTTCCCTTTAGTATGTGCATGGTTTATGAGGGGCTGCACTCTGCAATCTTTTATACCAGTATATAGCACCAGGCCCACCGTTTCTATTATTACATGATGGATAGTGTCACTCCCTATCTTTCTCATTTATCTCATCTGAGTCTTGTGACCCTTTTGGCTATAATCGATGTCATATTCATCTGAGTCATAAATGTCAACAGTAATAAAGAGACTTCATCACTGTCTTTGACATCATCTTTCTCTTGTCCTTTGTTGTCCGTAGCACCAGTTGGAAGTGAAGCTGATACAATATCCTCCTTTGCTACACGTGACATGTGACCACTTTGTTGCCCCCACTTCACGTGGCCGGTTTGTTTATTGTAATTGTTCTCATTGCCTCTGTAAAACGATTGACTTCGAGAATTTCCTCTTCCAACAGGCTTTCTATAGTCACCTGCAGGTGCTGCAAGGGCACTGGAAGACCCCTTTCCTGTCCAGGCACCTTAGTGACTCTCTGGGCAATGATAGGCCCCTTAGTGCCTGGCCAGACATTGGTGGGCCCCTTAGGTCCAGTCCAAGCATTACTCAATACTTTCTAACTATGATTCTGACTTCCAGCATTTCCTGCAAATCTATTTTCAGGCTCCCTCTCTACCCCGTCCCCGCCACCGCCACCGCCACCGCCACCGCCCTGTTCAGTATGTTGGAGATACATATAAAATCACAACGGGTAGACCAATTATTGAGCATCCCCTTATGCAATGAAAAAATATATAAAGATATATGTGCATAATATCTCACATGATGAAAGAAAAAAATGGAGAAACGCACTAAAATAATAGATAAAGAAGAAGACAACTTATCTGATAAAAGTCGTGGCATGAACTTAATTATCGCGCTAAAGTTGAATTTGTCCCGCTACATACACACGAACTCGTGACAATCAACCTCCAGCGTTACACGACATCTGTTTCACTGGTGTAGTACAGGGGAACAGATTGAGAACCCCTTTTAATCATTGCCTAAAAATAGTTTTATATAAAATATGAAACCCATATTATGTTGCCTATCCCCAAACCATGATGGAGACCTCAGTAGTAAAAACTTTCCCCATTTCTAGAAGACTAGAGAGCCCCCTTTATCACCAAACCAAAAGAAGAAGTTAAAGAACCAATGGTCTCCCAATGAAAAATATCTCTAAATCCAAAATTTGAATTGAAAAGTCTAAAAAATAAAAAGGTCTCACACATAAATTAAAAAATCATACTTTTTTCTTTTGAAATAAACAAATATTTGGAATATTATTATAAAAAATCCAACAATCCCCCACATGATTCAAAAGTAAAAATAATTTTATGGGCAATAGATAATCACTTTATTAAGTATCAATGTCTTGTGGACTTGAATTGATACCTAATGCATACAAATATGTTCCACAACCATGTTAGGTGAGAAAATTCTTGAACATCTCATGGTTGTTAGTGAAAACATATATGCACACTAAAATCTTTCTCAATCAAAAGTGTTTTCCCATGACATTAACATTGGTAATGTCATTCACAATTTTATTATAAAATGCCCCGCATTGTAGCTGGATATTCATGAATGTTTTAGAGTCCTTAGCCTACAAGTTCTTATAGAGGATTGGGCGTGACCCCCACATTCACATAGGTAAGTTCATCAAGTTTGTATTGTCGCAAACTACCTTACAAAGCTATGAACTTATTAAGAACATTAGTCCATCCTAACCGTATGATAATAAAAAAGATACTACATCATTTTATTAATTAGAATGGTAGTAGTATACATAAACACGAGTTCTTTTGTGACTTCGTTTGACCCATTGAACTTAGACATTTATAAGATGGGTATCCATCACAATTCACTACATAATAGCCTTTAAACCTATTCCTATTTGTGCTAACTCTAGCACCATGCAAAGGTCATAAACTTGACTTCTTTTGTGATTCATCACAATTCAATCCACAGTAGGTATCAAAATCTATTTTGTGTCAACTCTAGTAATAAAAGACCTTTGCTGAGAGAATCTATAGTATTCCTCTCATACTTTCCATAATCAAGTGATATCACATTATTACTGATCAAATTTACACATTAGCATGCCTTAGGCGTCTATGTCTTCTCTTTCTCTTTTTTTTTATAAATTTAAAGTTTGCCAACTTTTGCAAACCACACAATACCAATCACTTTTCTTGATTTACAAACTCAATGCTTGTCATCCAAATAGATATTATTTTCTCAAACAGAAAAAAATGTGCATGTAACTCAATCAACATGTCATCCATTACCATAAAATAGCTAGTTTTATGGTACACATGCACAATATAACAACAGTGACACAAATTGGCAACCCCCATAGTAAAATAAAGTGAATATCAAAAGTATTTACCTCTAAATTATAATTTGATTAAATACCTCTAAAATATTCTCAATATAATGAGAATGATTCAACACAACCCATGTGAATTTCTAATAATTTTATGCTAAATATCACATCTAACTCTCTTAAGCTCTTCATATCAAAGCAAGAAGTTAGGAAAATATTGTTTGTGTTAACAACATTCATATTAATACCCAATATTAACATATCATTCGCATATAAACATATGATCACACAACCAAATTGATCAAATTTGGAGTAAACACAAGCATCATAATCATATACCTAAAAGCCATTAGAGGTAATGGTTTATGAAATTTTCCATACCGTTCTTTGGGTGCCAGCCTAAAACCATATAATGATTTCATAGGCTCATCATATGTTTTGGGATCTTTCTCAAGAATAAAAGCATTTATCTCTCCTCTCACCTAAAAATTCTTTCTCAATTAAAAATTAGTAACAAAATCAGGTCCAAAACTTGTTTCAATCCTAAATTTTTTGCTCATTCTAGGCTCAGAAGTATCACAAGATTTAGACAAAGAAGATGCATGAGACAAATATGAAAGTCGCTTTCATAGGAAATATATGTACAAAAATTAAACATCTTTTGATTATTTATATGAAACAAAATCATATGCAACTTTAAAAATAAGTCTATATAGAGCATCATTAAAGCCAACAAAAATACAATCTGTCGTCTTGGGCCCGATCCTATTTTTTTGAAATTTGGGAGCCCTATTTTTCCCAAACACTCTCACACTTTGAGATAACTCAAGTTAGGCTTGAAACCTTTTCACAAAATATAAAGGGTTTTATCTAACCTTTTATGTGGTACACGATTAAACACATAACAAGCATAAAGAATAGCTTCATCTGTACTCCAATAAAGAGATATATGATGAGTTACACCGGTATCTACCACTCATTCAGAGATGCATACGAAAAGTTAACCAACAATTACACATATATTAAGAATGGTTCTCAAAATATATCATATCTCACTCAGGGCATATTATCAAACAGGTTTCACACACATCTTGAAATATTTAAATTCTTACATAAATATCACATGCATCATCACAAGTAAATTAAAAATAATCTTTTCCGCTCAATCTCTGTACACAGATATAAATTTGTCTAATACACAAAATTTAACTTTAGAATGTTGTAGATACGTATAAAATCACAATGGGTAGACAAATTATTGAGCATCCCCTTATGCAATGAAAAAATATATAAAGATATATGTGCATGATATCTCACATTATAAAAGAAAAAATGGAGAAACACACTAAAATAACATATAAAGAAAAAGACAACTTATCTGACAAAAGTCATTGCGTGAACTTAATCAATGCGCTAAAGTTGAATTTGTCCCGCTACATACACGGACTCATGACAATCAACCTCCAGCGTTACACGAAATCTGTTTCAATTGTGTAGTACATGGAAACAGATTAAAAAACCCTTTTGATCATTGTCCAAAAATAGTTTTATATAAATACGAAATACATATTTTGTTGCTTATCCCCAAACCATGATAGAGACCTCTTTTGACAGTAGTAAAAACTTCTCCCATCTCTAGAAGACTAGAGAGCCCCCTTTATCACCAAACCAAAAGAAGAAGTTAAAGAACCAAAGGTCTCCCAATGAAAAATCTCTCCAAATCCAAAATTTGAATTGAAAAGTCTCAAAAATAAAAAGGTCTCACACATAAATTAAAAATAATACTTATTTTCTTTTGAAACAAACAAATATTTGGAATATTATTATTAAAAATTCCAACACAGTATTGATGATTCAATTGCATTAGCACGAGGAACTTGACACCAGATCCATTCTATCTTCTGGAACTCATCTTTTTACTGGCCCAACCCAGTTATAGGTGAAATTTTTTTATAATACAAATCATGGGAAACGGAAGATGAAGTATTACAACTTGTTCAAATTGATATGTATCTATTACAATAAATAATTTTGAGTTATTTATATTATTGTGTTATGATTATATCATCACATCTTCATATTAAAGCTAAGAAGTATGAGTGCGAGTGCGCGATACGGGGATACATGAATTCGGTAAATCAAAAAATATGGGGATACGGGTGTGGTGAGATTCAATAAATTTTAAATTATTTTAAATATATATATATATATATATATATATATATATATATATCAAAAGTAGCATTTAAATTAAACTAAATAGTTATATAAATAAGTTTATTATCCTTAACTATTAATATAATAATTACTTATAAACACAAGTGATACATTATGAAGTGTTTAAGTGACTAAATAATTAACTAATTACTTAATTAATTGATCAAAAAAAATCTCCAAGAATCCCCGAGAATCTCCGAGAGTCGAAGAATCTCAAGAAGGGGTGCGCAGTGCGGCGGGTGAGAGAAGAATCCATGCTTCCTAGTATTAAAGTGAAGTGTGATGAGTAAACAAGGTTTATCTTGGTTATCAAAAAGAAGTGTGATGATATATATGTTATGCATTGTAAGAGAGAACTTGACAGCTGATGAGGGAAGGTTTAAGAGATTCTTTTAATTGCATGGGTATGAGATCTGATCTTGCAACACAACTATATATCAATTTGATAACATTAAATTAGTGTCAGACTTTCTTTTTAGAGATAGGACAAGCATGTCAAGGACATAGTTTTAGTTTGATGGGGAGCAAGTGGAGATTTCAGAAATTCGTGATATTCTTTATGAAGACATCAGACAGTGAATTATGGTGATAGGGCTACTGAACAACATATTTTTGCAGGAAGTTCTTTATTATTGATGCGGATTAAACATCCATTAGCTTATGTCGGGTTCTATAACTTCTGATTAGGACGATAATTATTGATTTGAAGCGTTTATCAATGATTAGAAAACTGTTGAGTATTGTTCTTGATGGTAGTCAAGGAAAGGTAAGATTGTAGTCTCTCATGGGATCACACATTTTAAAAAGACTTTACAATATATGTTTATTGATCATAACTATGAGTAGAATATTGAAGAAGCACTACAAGAAAATCGCAATTAGACAACACTTATTAGACAACGGTTGGAAGAAAAAGTGTTGCCCGAATTTAACAAACAATGTTTTATTTTTTTCCTCGAAAAACTGTTGTCTGATCCATGTGTTGTACAACGGTTTTTATACCGTTGTCTAAAAAACTCAATCAGACAACACTTTTTATATGTCGTGTTGTGCAAAACAATAGCTCCATACAACGGTTTTATAAAACCGTTGTTTTAATAGACTTCAAACAATTCTTTATAAAATCGTTGTTGAAATCAGACAAGTGTTTTTTGTGAGGTATTATGTAAAACATTTTCAGACAACGGTACAATATTGTGTTGTCTGAATGAGCCCATCAGACAACGTTTTTTTAATGTCATATTGTGCAAAGAAAGAGGTTTATACAACAGTTTTATTAAACCTTTGTTTGAATAGACTTCAGACAAGTGTTTATTTTATAACGGTTTTACGTGGAAAACCGCTGTCTTCAGTTAACTCATACAACACAATTTCTAAGAAAACTGTCATCTGTTTCACAGAAAATGACGAAAATTACCTTTTCATAATAAGACGAAAAATGTTTTTAAACACATTTTATTAGTTTAGTTAAAAAATACACAAAATAAAATTTTAAAATTTTAGTTTTTTTATACATAACGAAAAGAAAAATATCTTAACATCCATACGGTTGGATTATCGAAAAAAATATTTTTAATTTAATATAGAACTAATTATAGTTTTATAAAAATCTCTAATGCTTACATCCGTAACTTTTAAACAAGAAAGCATACTAATAACTCTTATTTCAACCATAAAAGTATCTACTAATTATTATCAATATATATTTGTACATATACATAATATATTATAATTTTCTAAGTTGTAGCTTCAAAAAACCAAAATTCATAAAAAAAAACGAATCGTTTTAAGCATTTAAAAATATAAGAAAACAAATAACGGTTTTTACATGCAAAACCCTTGTCTTTATGAACTTAATACAATGGAAGAAAGCATTCAAGAACAAGTCTTTTAATTATTGGGGAAGAAACAAAGAACAATTGTTCTAAATAAGAAAACCATTGTATGTATAAATTAAAATTAGCCATTTTGTATAAATTTAGACAACATTTTATATGCAGAATTTTCTTATCTAACTATAACATACACAAGCATGTAGAATAAACAAACCGTTGTATATGAGAGTTCAAACAATACATTTAAATTAAGAAAAGATTTGTCTGTAAAGAATTACAACAACAGGTCTCTTAGTCAGAAACAGTTGTGTAAATGCCTTCAATGTATTGCATTTGTTTCTAAAAACACTTGTGGACACACCTATGCAACAATGATATTCATTTATAAAACTGTTATGTAAATGCTGATAAAACAACTCTTTCTAATTAAGCAACCATTGTCTTAGCCCTTGAACAAGAACATATGTTATTTTTAAAACACTTGACTGACTTCATTTCACACAAGTGTTTTTAAATATATCGTTGTTGTTTCTAGGTGTTATACAACGGTTTCTAGAACATGGTGCGTTGTCTTGCTATCTTTTGGACAACAGTTAGCGTACCATTGTCTGAGGTGCATATCAGACGGCGTCTCAATACTCAACGGGCAAACAGGGTGTCAGACAACGGGGAAAAACCGTTGTCTGTTTCAGTTTTCCTTGTAGTGAAGAATTTGAAGATAAATTACAATCAGATGTGTATTTTGTTAATTGGTATAATAAGATAACTCAGCCGGATGTGAATGATATATTGAAGTAGCAATTAAAAGAATGATGCTTAACAAAGGCCAATAATGGTTGATAAATACTCCTGATTTAGTTGAAGTACCCTATGTTATTTTCAGTTAATTGTATCTTTTTTTAGTGTATTTTCAGTTAATTTGTCACTTTTAACCATTAATTAGTTAATTACTCGATTGGTTTATGCTTTTATTCATCTCGTTGTATATTCTATATATAAAACAAACCAAATGTAATAGCACGGCATGAGGAGGGTATGATGTACGTAGACCTTATCTTCATTCAGGAGAATGAAAAGGCAGTTTCTAGAAAGACCCCTGGCTTACCGAACAAGTAATATATACAAAAAAATCAAAAACAATATGTGCAAAGAAGTATATATTTTAAATCAAATGAGATACAATACGGAAAGTGACCGTCTTGTTTGCCTCTTTTGTGATGGAGCATCTTCTTCATTGTCTATAAATTTCAAAAAATACTATCACTACCTGAGTTACAAAATTTATAATTATCCGGCGGAAATAGTTTTTGACACTCTATAAATATGATCATCTTTCTTTCCGATAAGGAATTCAGCTAGCTTCTTTGATTTGCAATGCTCCTTCTCGTTAGAAGTTTTATGGGTGGAATGAAGAAACTAAAATTATACGAAGAAAACGCGACATCCACACCCGAAGAGTAAAAAGTTTGTATCTTTTTAAAGAATGATGGCTTTCTAAATCCTTATCATCAACATATTTTATATATAGATACAACCCATTTATTACTCAAAAAGTATAGGAATTATGGGGGGCTCTTGTGTCATTTGGGTTGTGGAAACCTAAGAAAACTAATGGATGAGGGGAATATATACATGTATATAAAAATAACAATATTTTCTTGTATATTATATATATTATTTAATAATGTGAGTCATCTACTTGAACCTTAATACATCATTATTATTATCATCAACATATACTTGCGAGAAAAGAAGATGAGAAATTGAGGGAACATTATTTTTACAAAAGTGAGGATGAAAAGTTAGTAGACCATAATGATGTTGTCTTTTTTGCCATGAAATCATAAAGTTGTCATTGTCCACGGGAAGAAACAACACATGAGATGATGCATCTCTATTTGTTCATTTGATAAATATGGGCTTAAATCTGATACGCCATTTTTAGTGGAGTATTTGCTTTTTTTGATAATACACATGATGGTATATAATGTAAATATTTTTAATTTTTTAATGAAATATATTAATACAGGAATATCTTATCGTTAAGTATATTGCAGAGGCAAAAAATTTATGGCCATGCGGATTGATACATGAACGACATATGTCAATCACAAATAAGAAACAAGCCAAAAGACACTGGGATGGTGGCGCCCCAAGGGATTTCGACTAAGTTCGACACTCAAGTTAGTGGAATATTCAAATAAATATAAATTGAAGACAAATAAAAATTAAATAGAATAAAGATAAGGAATGCAAAATGTATTAAATTAGTTGGCCTGGCTTAACAATATATAACATGTTATCTGAATTACTTGATAACCACTTTAACCTTTATCATCAGATAAAGGTTATTACCTAGTTGAGGCAACTCTATAGTATCTGGATATTTAAATCCTCCATGTTTATCATATATATTTATATAATATATATTAACGTTCCAGCCAACTGATTATGGTGTATGGACTTGTTGACTTATTATTCAATAAATTTTAACGGTGGCATGGTGCACCGCATCAGCAATTTAATTGCACTTATCTTTCTCTTATGAAGTGCACAATCCTTAATTACAAGACAAAGAATCCTAATCTTTCTAATTGTAGCTTGCTCCTAGCAAATTTCGCAGGAATTCAAGGACACACTACCATTATATAACACGTCAATGACAAGCTAATATGTAAAACTGATGTCACATCAAAGTTGACAACTAACAAAACAAATAATATATACAATGATAGAACAGGTGTCAAGCTAATACGCAAAACTGATGACATATCAAAGGCAACAACTAACAAAACAAAGAACATATACGATGATAAAACAGGTGCTAACAGGAGCTGAGAAAATTTAACATCGGATGGAGCCAGTACCTGATGCAGCTGTGCTTTAACCTCGGATGTAGCTATTACGTGATGATAATAGGAACCCTCATTCAGGGGCGGATCATAGCAGTGGCTATGGTTGGCTGCAGCCCAGGTAAAATATCCCATAACCCTTAAACATATAATCTTCAATTGAGTCTAGCCCGGTTACTAAAAATACAAGCTCTGTTAATATTAATATCAGCCCATATTTATACATCATATCAGCTCATCATCTCATCCGTTAGTCCAAATAACAAAATCAAAAAAAAACCCAAAATCAAATTAGATACAATTTATTAATCAAAAAATAAAAACAAAATTAATTAAGACCAAAAAACAAAGTAGTTATTTTGCAATTCTCAGTAAAAATAAAATAGGCCGATAAACCCCAAATTGAAAGTTAGAGTTCTTTCAAATCCCCTTGAATCTTCCAATCTTCATTCTTCTTGTACAAATACCAAGTGATGTAAGTATTGTATAATCTGAAATTTTTAAATTTATGCAAGTATTTGAATATTTGTAAGTTTGTATGTGTATAATTGTATATGATTATTGGGTTACTGGCCTACTGCGGTTGAACACTTGAACTTGAGGTCTGAGACTCTGAGGATTTTTGCGGTGGTTGTGGACTTGTGGTTTACTAGTTTTCTCAATTCTCAAACTTTTCTATATTTCTATCAAATCAATAAAGCATGATAACTTGATAAGCATTGGTTGCCCTTTAAATTTTAAAGTTAGGCATCCTGGCCCTACGTTAGTGCTTAGCTAATTATATTATATATTTATATAGTTTACTTAGTGCTTTATATTTTATAATTTACTTTCAAATTTTAATGGCCTTAAATAGTTTCTTGCCCCCTGTACACTAAACACAGAAGCTTTTAATTATTTAATTTCCTGTTTAATTAAATTAAAAGGATACTAGATAATTGTTAACAAATGGATTAATTAATTGTTAGCTGATGGACTCCATTGTTGGACTTTGTTGGATGTTAACTAATGAGTAAATGGGCATTAATATATGCTAGTTAGCAAATTTATATTTTATACTTTGCAGAATGACAGTGGCTTTTACTTTTGTAATTGATTATTTCTAATTATTAAATTTATCTTGGAGTTAATTAAATTCGACTTATTGCAGGAGTCAAGATAAAAAAAGGAAGACATTGTTCTCCTATTTTTCTACTCCTAGTGCTACTCATACAACTACTCCTAGCGTTATTCCTACAGCTACAACAACTCCTACTGCTACTCCTAGTGCTACTCCTACACCTACAGCTCTATCTAGTGTCATTCCTATTCATAGTCCTATTGATCTTGCATCTCTTGAACGCGATCCTGGACTACGTCTTTCAATTTGGTCCGACCAGTTAATGTTCGTGATGACATTAGACGAGAATACATTAGATTGGGACCATGTCAACCTCAACTGCCCAAAGAATAATATCCACCTACTCAATTTGGAAATCAACGTCGTAGATTTCAAGCATCTTAGTTCAACACATTCACTTGGCTAGAGTATTCGGTTTCCAAAGATGCAACATTTTGTTTTCCATGTTTCTTATTTGAAACGGATACAGTTAGACAACATGTATTTACTATTGATGGATTCAAGAGTTGGAAAAGAGTTAATAATGCTGTAAGATGTGCTTTCTTGGTACATGTTGGAGAGCCTAATTCACCACATAATAAGGCAATAAAATCTCTTGAAGGCTTGAAGAATGTTACAAGGCATATTGACAAGGTCATAAATTCTCAGTCTTTGGAAGATGTAAAGAAGAATAGATTGTGGCTAAAAGCTACTATAGAGTCTGTTCGATGGTTGAGTTTGCAAGCATGTGCATTACGGGGTCATTATGAATCATCAACTTCTCGTAATAGAGGTAATCTTATTGAAATGGTCAAACTTATGGGTAGAATGAATGTTGAAATTTCAAATGTTATTTTGGAAAATGCACCAAAAAATGCTATGTACATTTCTCCAATAGTACAGAAAGATATTTTGCATATCCTTGCTTCTAAAGTAAGAAAGAAAATATGTGATGAGGTAGGAGATTCTAAGTTCTGCATCTTAGTTGATGAAGCAATAGATGTATCACATTAGAAACAAATGGCTATTGTGTTCAGGTTTGTTGATGTTCATGGTGTCATACGTGAGCATTTTTGATATTGTTAGTGTGACTGACACAACATCATCAACTCTTAAGAAAGAAATATCAGATGTTCTTACACGGTATAACTTGAGCATTCAAGATATGAGAGGTCAGGGATATGATGGTGCTAGTAATATGCGTGGTGCATTTAATGGTTTACAGGCTTTATTTCTTAAAGATTGCTCATATGCTTATTATGTACATTGTTTTGCTCACCGTTTATAACTAGCATTGGTTGGTGCTGCTGAAAAACAAGATTCTATTTGGGATTTCTTTTCTATGATGTCTAATGTTGTAAATATTGTTAGTGGTTCTTCTAAACGCCTTTCAGAGTTACAGACTGCACATGGCATTGAGGTTGATCATTCTGTGGCTAGTGGAGAACGTGAGACTGGGAGGGGACTTAATCAAATTGGAAATTTACAATGTGCTGGATCTACCAGGTGGAGCTCTCATTTTATTTGTGTTTGTAGCTTGATTGATAAGTATGGTTCAATAATTACTGTGTTAGAAATCATTATTAGTTGTGGTACTTCTTCGAACTCTCTGCGTGANGTTGTGGTACTTCTTCGAACTCTATGCGTGGAGAAGCTAGAGGTTCTTTAAAGGCACTGAAATTATTTAAGTTCTTATTTGTACTACACTTGATGCATAAGATCATGGGCATTACAGATTTGCTTTGTCGAGCCTTGCAAAGTAAATCAATTGATATCTTGAATGCCATGGATTTAGTTGTAACAACAAAAGAATTGCTACAATCTTTGAGAGATGAGGGTTTTGATATTCTTTTGAAATATGTCATGTCAGTGTGTGAAAAGTTTGCAATTGATGTACTGGATATGAGTGCTCGTTATATGGATGGTATCCGTTTTGTGCGACGAAGAGATGATATATCAGTTGAGCATCATTATCATTATGATATATTTAATTCTGCAATTGATTTTCAGTTGGAAGAGTTACACTATAGGTTTAATGATAATGTTGTGGAGCTTTTGAGATTAAGTTCATCTTTGGAACCGAAGAACAATTTTGGTTCGTTTGACATTGAGCATATTTGTACCCTTGCTAGTACCTTTTATCCTGCTGATTTTGGTCAACAAGAGATGTACCATCTGAAACTCCAACTTAATCATTACAAGATTGATGTGGTTAGGCATGAAAAATTTCAGAATTTGTCTACTATCTTCGAGTTATGTGTACGACTTGATACAAGAAAGGCAAAAGACTACACTTTGATTTATAGGTTGATTTGTCTTATCTTGACTCTGTCTGTTTCTACAGCTACTACAGAACGGGTTTTTTCGGCTATGAAAATAGTTAAAACTGTTCTTCATAATAAAATGGAGGAAGAATATCTGAGAGATTCTATGCTTATCAACATTGAGAGAGAGTATGTTGAATATATTGATACAAATGAAGTGATAGATGAGTTTTATGTTCAAAAGAATCGTCGAGTACAATTAAAATGATGTGAGTAAATCTTGTTTTATTTTCATTTGTAAACTAGTATTGTTATTATTTGTTTTACGTTTATGTTGGAGTTCAAATTAATAGCATGATTTTGATTTTATATTTTAAAGCTAGTTTTCCTAGTTATTCCTTTTTATTGAGCCGATGGGAAAAAAATTACTCCAGGCCAGGTGAAAATTAATTCTTGCGTTCGCACCTGCCCTCACTTTTCCTAAAATAAAATGCAAAGTTGGATTTAATTATGTAAAACATCATAAACTCATACAAGCGTGGTGATAATAGGAACCCTCACTTTCTTTAAAATAAAATGTAAAATTGTATTTAATTATGTACAACATCATAACCTTATACAAGCAAGGTGATAATGTGAACCCTCACTTTCTCTAAAATAAAATAAAATGGAAAGCTTATTTTTTTTATTTAATTATGTGAACAATAATATCAATACTTAAAAAGGAAACCAAGTAAATTTATATTGTAACTCCTTCGTTATATAAAGTTCAGTTTAGTATAAAATTATATTGATAACCTGTTATAAATATAAAAGATAATAGTATATATTTAGTGACTAAATTAATGATTCGGTATTCAAGAATGAAATAAATTTATTTTTTTATTAAAAATTCAAAATAATTGCACATATAAAATTGTACAAAATAAGAGAGTATAAATATAATTTCACAGTTAATAAAATATAAATTTATGAAACTTCCCCTCAATAAAAATGGCTATATAATATTCTGACTGTTACACTAACATAAATCTGTAGTTTCCATCATTTTCCCCAATTAAGATTGCATGTATTCGACCTCTTTTAAACAATCACGCAAATTATTATTACCATGATTATTTAACAAAAATATTATGTTTATAGTTTTCTCCGATGCCTTATAATTTATAAGTCGAAGAGATATGGAGCCGCCAAGAAGTACAACGATTTGAAGCATAGAATTGAACATTAAGAAAAAGAAAAAGTATATTACAAAATAAAAAATGAGTACCACACCACTTTAACTAATAACATAAAGTATATTGTAATTTGTTTAGTGTAAAATAGAAAATTATTACAGTACTTAATATAAGAAAATAAAATTAAGCATTTAATATATTGACTATATTCACAACATGTTAGTGATTAGATTTTACCCAAGGTTTGTGGAGTACTAATGTTGTTTCTCAATATCATGGTAATTTGATTTTTGCGCATACGAAACATGTCAGAAATGTTTTTCAAATAAATGCATTAAATTACACTATTATTTAAAATAATATCTTAAAATTAGTCATTTTTTTAATGCAAATTAATTTCATTAAGAGCAATCGCTCAACAGAATATCTGAAAAATCATGGGGAACAGACTCCTCCAGGATTACACGGTCAGTTATAGTTCGAGATTGTCGGGAATGAAATGTGTAGCTCGATTGGCAGACTGTTTAACAAAATGTAATGAACATTACTTGAAGAACCTAGCAGCACCTTACACAATCTTCTATTACCAATCCAAATCCAGATAGTAACTGAAGAGAACTATGCACAGCTTGTACTGCAACTAAACAATCAGATTCAATTATTATCGACTGAAGATTGTGATTCTTTTACCCAACTAAGTGCCTCCTTGATGCTTATTGCCTCTGCTAGTTCAGGTAGGACAACACGTCAACACCATCAAAACATCGCAATCGTGCCTCCACTAGACCTCNCGTACAAATTATTGGCGTGACAGGTTTACAGAATATAATGATATAAACATATTTCAATAGATGACATTTATACCTCTGATGCTCCTCCAGCTCCAAGCCTCTGATTAGGATCTTCTGTCAACAACCTAGAAGCAGTTCAATGTAAGCTTCATATAAATATATATATATATATATATATACATACATACACTATATTATTATAACCGAATATAAAGATAATTCGTAGTCGATTGGTGGAACGTAATATGGGTTATGTATTCCCTCCATCCCAAAATATTTGTCACTTAATTTTTTCACTTAGTTTAAGAAGCATATAGAAGATAGTTCCACAACTTATTTTTAAATTCTCTTTCTCAATAAAAATTTCATATTTAAATATTTATTTAGAAAAATAAGTTTAAAAAATAATTAATGGAACTATCTTTTATATGCATCTTAAAATAAATGAAAAAAAGTTGAAGTGAAATATTTTGGGACGGAGAAGGTNCCACTAGACCTCCAGCACCCCTCACGATCAAGCTACTCCCATATTGCCTACCGTCCGCAAAACTTGATGCGTCTACATGGATGCTAATATTTTACCTTTTTGTCACTGGGTGGTTTTGTAAGAAAGTGAGGCATATGAATAATTGCTTGTAGTTGTAATAACTATAAGAACTGAGGCAATCTAGTGTGATTGTGTTTGAGAACATATATTTCATATCAAATGACCAATTTCAAATAACATGAATTGAGTTGCATTTCAAATTCTCAAATTTTTTGATTATCCAATCATGTCATTTGATCCAATCTAGAATTTTAGATGAAATCCAAGCTTCCAACAAACAAGCCATAAAGAGATTTTCGATGCCTGAACACGGTGGTTTGAACTCTTAGATATTATATACTCGAATCGAACCAATAAAAAATACACGCACTATACATCAGGCAACTCATTGTTGCGAGGGAAAACAAATAGCAGTACCCCACAGCTAAACCAAATTAGGATGGTACATGTATATTCAACATACATTTAGATGCTTAAACTATTAACACTGGTAATAGCCCAGTGTGCTGCTTCTTTTAGAGAGAATCTCAACGCACAACAGTGTCTTCAAACTACTAATGTTCTGCAGATACACCAAAAAAATCTGTTAAATAATCTTTTCTCAATAACCCTTAATAAAAGCAAAGGTGCAAACATTGAACGACAAAAAATTTAACATACATGTACAGAGGTATACAAACAACACTGCGGTGATTCATCCTACTTTAGAGTGTTCTAATGCCAAAATCTCTATCCAGGGTAAGGTTTATGTATTAGGAGTCGTGGGTGGATCTTCTTTCCAACCTTTTGTAAGAAGATCATAGTTGATTGATGCAAGTTCGGACAGATTCTGTAAATAGGTTAAACACAAAAGTAAGCAACAACTTTAATGAGGATAACTATCCAAATACCATCTTCACCTGCACAGTGATATCAATGACAGATGCCAACATATTTAATGGGATGCAATACTGTTTGAAAGTTTGTGCCAGTGGAATGAGATATACCTTAAAAGAAAAATTACTGAAGGAGTAATTGACCGAGGAGCCCGACTCAAACTCAGCTAGACCAGCAAATTCATCCCCCTGTTCGTAATAATATACACCACATAATTAAATTCAATAAAAAACAATAATTAAAAAAATGGTTAAATCTGAACATTAGCTTTGGTCACTTAAAAGCCTGTACCACTTCATCACGGCGATTACTATGACAACTGCTACCACTTATGCTACCATTATCGCTAGAATTATCAAACTCGCTGCCAGCATAAACATGTTCATCTGAAGGATTCCAGGAAAAGCGACTTGTGAAGTAGCTAGTATCCATTGGACTCTCTGATGCAGGAACAAACGCAGCCTGTAAAGAAGCAACTTGCAATATCAATCCAGACATTTAATGTCTAACCATATCACATATTAAGTAGCAAAGATGGTCACACCTTCTGCCTGGCAAGTGTGTCCCAATTGATATCTCTGAAAAAAGGATGCTGCTTCACCTGTATAATAAGCGTACAAATTATTGGCGTGACAGGTTTACAGAATATAATGATATAAACATATTTCAATAGATGACATTTATACCTCTGATGCTCCTCCAGCTCCAAGCCTCTGATTAGGATCTTCTGTCAACAACCTAGAAGCAGTTCAATGTAAGCTTCATATAAATATATATATATATATATATATACATACATACACTATATTATTATAACCGAATATAAAGATAATTCGTAGTCGATTGGTGGAACGTAATATGGGTTATGTATTCCCTCCATCCCAAAATATTTGTCACTTAATTTTTTCACTTAGTTTAAGATGCATATAGAAGATAGTTCCACAACTTATTTTTAAATTCTCTTTCTCAATAAAAATTTCATATTTAAATATTTATTTAGAAAAATAATTTAAAAAAAATTAATGGAACTATCTTTTATATGCATTTTAAAATAAATGAAAAAAAGTTGAAGTGAAATATTTTGGGACGGAGAAGGTACATTATATAAGGCCCATTAGAGAACACGATTGCACCAGCCCATAATTTTCAAACACACTCCTACCACTTCTATAATTTTATTACTTCAGCTTCACTTCTAATACTACAACTTCTACAGTTTCAAGTAAATGAAAATTCTACACAGCTCTAAACAAACACACATACACTTAAATTCTTTTATCTATATTAAATATTATAAAATATCAAAATATTATTTAAATCAAATGAGATATTCCTTTAACAGGTATTTCATCTTTAATTTTCAGTTAACCTAATATTTAATAAATTAATATATATCATATTAATACTATATTTTAAATNATATTTCATATCAAATGACCAATTTCAAATAACATGAATTGAGTTGCATTTCAAATTCTCAAATTTTTTGATTATCCAATCATGTCATTTGATCCAATCTAGAATTTTAGATGAAATCCAAGTTTCCAACAAACAAGCCATAAAGAGATTTTCGATGCCTGAACACGGTGGTTTGAACTCTTAGATATTATATACTCGAATCGAACCAATAAAAATACACGCACTATACATCGGGCAACTCATTGTTACGAGGGAAAACAAATAGCAGAACCCCGCACCTAAACCAAATTAGGATGGTACATGTATATTCAACATACATTTAGATGCTTAAACTATTAACACTGGTAATAGCCCAGTGTGCTGCTTCTTTTAGAGAGAATCTCAACGCACAACAGTGTCTTCAAACTACTAATGTTCTGCAGATACACCAAAAAAATCTGTTAAATAATCTTTTCTCAATAACCCTTAATAAAAGCAAAGGTGCAAACATTGAACGACAAAAAATTTAACATACATGTACAGAGGTATACAAACAACACTGCGGTGATTCATCCTACTTTAGAGTGTTCTAATGCCAAAATCTCTATCCAGGGTAAGGTTTATGTATTAGGAGTCGTGGGTGGATCTTCTTTCCAACCTTTTGTAAGAAGATCATAGTTGATTGATGCAAGTTCGGACAGATTCTGTAAATAGGTTAAACACAAAAGTAAGCAACAACTTTAATGAGGATAACTATCCAAATACCATCTTCACCTGCACAGTGATATCAATGACAGATGCCAACATATTTAATGGGATGCAATACTGTTTGAAAGTTTGTGCCAGTGGAATGAGATATACCTTAAAAGAAAAATTACTGAAGGAGTAATTGACCGAGGAGCCCGACTCAAACTCAGCTAGACCAGCAAATTCATCCCCCTGTTCGTAATAATATACACCACATAATTAAATTCAATAAAAAACAATAATTAAAAAAATGGTTAAATCTGAACATTAGCTTTGGTCACTTAAAAGCCTGTACCACTTCATCACGGCGATTACTATGACAACTGCTACCACTTATGCTACCATTATCGCTAGAATTATCAAACTCGCTGCCAGCATAAACATGTTCATCTGAAGGATTCCAGGAAAAGCGACTTGTGAAGTAGCTAGTATCCATTGGACTCTCTGATGCAGGAACAAACGCAGCCTGTAAAGAAGCAACTTGCAATATCAATCCAGACATTTAATGTCTAACCATATCACATATTAAGTAGCAAAGATGGTCACACCTTCTGCCTGGCAAGTGTGTCCCAATTGATATCTCTGAAAAAAGGATGCTGCTTCACCTGTATAATAAGCGTACAAATTATTGGCGTGACAGGTTTACAGAATATAATGATATAAACATATTTCAATAGATGACATTTATACCTCTGATGCTCCTCCAGCTCCAAGCCTCTGATTAGGATCTTCTGTCAACAACCTAGAAGCAGTTCAATGTAAGCTTCATATAAATATATATATATATATATATATACATACATACACTATATTATTATAACCGAATATAAAGATAATTCGTAGTCGATTGGTGGAACGTAATATGGGTTATGTATTCCCTCCATCCCAAAATATTTGTCACTTAATTTTTTCACTTAGTTTAAGAAGCATATAGAAGATAGTTCCACAACTTATTTTTAAATTCTCTTTCTCAATAAAAATTTCATATTTAAATATTTATTTAGAAAAATAAGTTTAAAAAATAATTAATGGAACTATCTTTTATATGCATCTTAAAATAAATGAAAAAAAGTTGAAGTGAAATATTTTGGGACGGAGAAGGTCATTATATAAGGCCCATTAGAGAACACGATTGCACCAGCCCATAATTTTCAAACACACTCCTACCACTTCTATAATTTTATTACTTCAGCTTCACTTCTAATACTACAACTTCTACAGTTTCAAGTAAATGAAAATTCTACACAGCTCTAAACAAACACACATACACTTAAATTCTTTTATCTATATTAAATATTATAAAATATCAAAATATTATTTAAATCAAATGAGATATTCCTTTAACAGGTATTTCATCTTTAATTTTCAGTTAACCTAATATTTAATAAATTAATATATATCATATTAATACTATATTTTAAATAAATCATATTATTTTTTACTTAATATCTACATACAAACTTCTAAAATTTATCTTTATTATAATAGAATTCTATCAAGACTACAACTCATTATAACCATTAAATCTTTATTATTCTTCGTTCCATTTTATTTGAGTTACTTCTTTTGAATTGGTAAAATTGTAAATGTATCTTTTAAATAATTAGTCAAAGTTAGATTAATTTAACTTTTGAATGTGACTAAAATTATGGGATGGAGGAAGTACAAGGCATTAATAAATGTTTAAACCATTCGAATTTAGAATATTGTTAAACACAATATATTTAGTTATTTACTAACGAACGTGTGAATTATCTGGCTCGTGCTTCGCACGGGTTACAAACTTGTGTGTTTGTGTGTGTAAATGTGTGGGTTGGGGCATAACTATTTTATTCTTACTTCTCATGCCAATTGTTTTTTATTTCAAGCTACCAGTAACAAAAGAACTATTGTTTAGCTAATAAAGTGTATATTCAACTGTAGGCACAGAGGACAGGTTTGATATATGAGTGTCATTTTCTTAANGATTCATCCTACTTTAGAGTGTTCTAATGCCAAAATCTCTATCCAGGGTAAGGTTTATGTATTAGGAGTCGTGGGTGGATCTTCTTTCCAACCTTTTGTAAGAAGATCATAGTTGATTGATGCAAGTTCGGACAGATTCTGTAAATAGGTTAAACACAAAAGTAAGCAACAACTTTAATGAGGCTAACTATCCAAATACCATCTTCACCTGCACAGTGATATCAATGACAGATGCCAACATATTTAATGGGATGCAATACTGTTTGAAAGTTTGTGCCAGTGGAATGAGATATACCTTAAAAGAAAAATTACTGAAGGAGTAATTGACCGAGGAGCCCGACTCAAACTCAGCTAGACCAGCAAATTCATCCCCCTGTTCGTAATAATATACACCACATAATTAAATTCAATAAAAAACAATAATTAAAAAAATGGTTAAATCTGAACATTAGCTTTGGTCACTTAAAAGCCTGTACCACTTCATCACGGCGATTACTATGACAACTGCTACCACTTATGCTACCATTATCGCTAGAATTATCAAACTCGCTGCCAGCATAAACATGTTCATCTGAAGGATTCCAGGAAAAGCGACTTGTGAAGTAGCTAGTGTCCATTGGACTCTCTGATGCAGGAACAAACGCAGCCTGTAAAGAAGCAACTTGCAATATCAATCCAGACATTTAATGTCTAACCATATCACATATTAAGTAGCAAAGATGGTCACACCTTCTGCCTGGCAAGTGTGTCCCAATTGATATCTCTGAAAAAAGGATGCTGCTTCACCTGTATAATAAGCGTACAAATTATTGGCGTGACAGGTTTACAGAATATAATGATATAAACATATTTCAATAGATGACATTTATACCTCTGATGCTCCTCCAGCTCCAAGCCTCTGATTAGGATCTTCTGTCAACAACCTAGAAGCAGTTCAATGTAAGCTTCATATAAATATATATATATATATATACACACACACACACACTATATTATTATAACCGAATATAAAGATAATTCGTAGTCGATTGGTGGAACGTAATATGGGTTATGTATTCCCTCCGTCCCAAAATATTTGTCACTTAATTTTTTCACTTAGTTTAAGATGCATATAGAAGATAGTTCCACAACTTATTTTTAAATTCTCTTTCTCAATAAAAATTTCATATTTAAATATTTATTTAGAAAAATAATTTTAAAAAATAATTAATGGAACTATCTTTTATATGCATCTTAAAATAAATGAAAAAAAGTTGAAGTGAAATATTTTGGGACGGAGAAGGTCATTATATAAGGCCCATTAGAGAACACGATTGCACCAGCCCATAATTTTCAAACACACTCCTACCACTTCTATAATTTTATTACTTCAGCTTCACTTCTAATACTACAACTTCTACAGTTTCAAGTAAATGAAAATTCTACACAGCTCTAAACAAACACACATACACTTAAATTCTTTTATCTATATTAAATATTATAAAATATCAAAATATTATTTAAATCAAATGAGATATTCCTTTAACAGGTATTTCATCTTTAATTTTCAGTTAACCTAATATTTAATAAATTAATATATATCATATTAATACTATATTTTAAATAAATCATATTATTTTTTACTTAATATCTACATACAAACTTCTAAAATTTATCTTTATTATAATAGAATTCTATCAAGACTACAACTCATTATAACCATTAAATCTTTATTATTCTTCGTTCCATTTTATTTGAGCTACTTCTTTTAAATTGGTAAAATTGTAAATGTATCTTTTAAATAATTAGTCAAATTTAGATTAATTTAACTTTTGAATGTGACTAAAATTATGGGATGGAGGAAGTACAAGGTATTAATAAATGTTTAAACCATTCGAATTTAGAATATTGTTAAACACAATATATTTAGTTATTTACTAACGAACGTGTGAATTATCTGGCCCGTGCTTCGCACGGGTTACAAACTTGTGTGTTTGTGTGTGTAAATGTGTGGGTTGGGGCATAACTATTTTATTCTTACTTCTCATGCCAATTGTTTTTTATTTCAAGCTACCAGTAACAAAAGAACTATTGTTTAGCTAATAAAGTGTATATTCAACTGTAGGCACAGAGGACAGGTTTGATATATGAGTGTCATTTTCTTAATGTTTAGCTGCTTATCTTGATGCAAATATTTAAAATCTGAAAGAAGTTGAGATGTGATAAATATTTTGAGGGCTTTCTTGTCTGTAAGGATTTAAAATTCGCGAGTTCACAGTCCAAAAGCCGAAGTTATTATATATGGATCTTCTTTCAATAACCTAAACACGATACATGGTAAGCTATGACAAAATGTACCTGAAGTAAATGCATATGTCAGTGGCTATGCGCATGATAAATTATATATCATTTCCCCTGTTCTTTTTCTATCACTACTAATTACAACAGAACTATTGTCCAACTAATGAGTCAATGGATGCAGTAGTAGGCAGGTTTGGTATACGAGCACTCGAGCTTATCGACAAGTATTTGGAGTTAGCAGGTTCATAGTCTGGAACCTTTAGTTAATATAGCAGTAACTTCATGAAATGAACATGCCCAGATAAACAGAAGTGATATAGAAAGGAGAACTAAGATATAGTGCTGGAAGTTACTTTGTATTTTTTATTTCAACAGTAACAAAATTTCTTATCTATGATTACATTGATTATACATATATTTGAACACTAATCCAATATAATTAGATCGCTATACATTTAAATTTAGAAAGCCAACAGTGTCTTTTTAATATCATTCTCAGTATTTACAGTTTATAAATAGATCAGGCAAACATTTGACAGTCAAAAAACACTGAGACTTTTATGCTATGTTTGGTTGGATGGAATGAAATTGTGAACGAATGGTATGAAATATATATACATAATTTATGAACTAAATGCATGAATACGTTTTTACTCCATTCTATAATACAAAGTCTAGAATTCAATCCCACCATTTGTAAGAGCAGTCCAATGTGTAGCTATATTTAGTTGTATAGCTATAATATAGAACCAAAATAACAAAAACCTACTCCAATGCATAGCCATTCTTGGTTGGATAAATGCATAAATGGATACTTGGTTGTATATTTAGAACCAAAGATGGCTATAGCCATCCTTGACACATCATTAATTAAACTAGAAATGGAGTGCAAGTTGATCCACTTAGAATAAAATTGAAAGAGTTAGATAAAATGTTAATTAAATTTGGAATTGGTTCCAATTTGCAACTACCATTGGAGTGCAAGTTCCATTTTAGCACCAAAAAAACACTTTTTGGTTCCAAATTATAGCAATGACTATAACCATGTTGTNTATAACCATTTTGCGTTTAGCATTGGACTTGCTCTAAAGGAATGGTCATTCCTATCTCCTACTCATATCATTCACATGAGAAAACGGTTGCAAAAGGCAACAAGATATTTTCATTAAACAATGAATGTAAATTGTAAACCTAATAGTCTGAAAGCTTTTCTTACCGATCAACCAGATCCGCTGCTTCTGGGCTCATTTCTTCAGGAACTTGAGGCCAAGGTATGTTCCGATTGAGAATGTTATCAAATATTACCTGAGTAAAAAATCATGTTCATGAAAGACTTGTGATGCTTATAAAACCCCTATAAACATTATGATGAAATTAAACAGAACAATAGAATCCCAGGTGACATAAACAAGTAAGTGTATATCTCTTCAAGTAAACTATATATAGTTCTGCTGTTTCATTCATATATCTCCGAGAATTGTTTTCTAAATTATACAAATATACGATGAATCGTGGTTTCGCAGAAAAGATAAGTAATATCCCACTTCAACAAGGCAAGGCCAATATTTCTATTTCTCATTTTCTTACTCTCTTTCTCCTAACTCCTAAGAATTCAGCAGTGGATAAAATGTAAAAAAAAAATCAAGCAAACGAGAGAGCCCATTAAAATGTTAAAGTATTTACCTGAGGATGCTCTGCATTGAAAGGAGGAATGCCAACGATCAGCTCAAACAGAATAACACCAACAGACCACCAATCAGCACTTGTGCCTACACAAAAGATATATCTACACAACATTAAGAACTCCATTAAGGAATAATAGCCCAAGATGAAAAAGGTGCAATACTTAAAAGTAATAAACGGAGTTCTAACGCTATATTCAAGTGGCATAACAATACATTCAAAGGTTTCATGAAGGGTGGCTATATATGAGAGGAGTACACACACATAGCAAGTCGTCTTGATAACACAATTACATATATATATATAAAATTCTTAAATTTAGACTTATAACGTAACAGTTCATTAAAAATTTGACAAATAATCACTAGGGATCTCAAAAGGCCCAGAGAAATTAAGGAGGATCATACCACACTGCCTTCGAATAAAAGGATTTTTGTTACAGTTGAACTGCATAAGAATTTTGAATTTAATTTATTATACATACATTATCAAATATCAATATTATCTTATATAAATATGATTACATTGAAAAATATTATTTAAGTAATTTGAATGTGTGTGTGTGTGTACTATATATATACAATTAGGGGTGGGTTTTTCCCGCAGTGTAAATCACATCCCCTCCCCACTCCCCGTGTTAACAGGGCTGTCCCATTTGAGGAATGTTAGGATGGATTGTCCATTGTTTCGCCCCGCTCAGAATTAAGAACCCTAATCTGTCTCAACTGATATTGACACGGCTAACACAGCATGTTTGCCCCTAGTTTCAAGCAACATAACCACCACAAACTTATACATACGTAACATACTACATTATTTAATGATTACAATCTCCAACTGTTACCATGAAGTAAATGATGAAGATTATGCATTACAGCTAATAATATAGCGGAAGTTTCACAAAAGTTTTCCTGTGATCCAAATAAAATAAAAGCCACTAAATTTATTCTAAACCTAATGAGAAAGCGACAAACCATGTCCAGTTCCAAGAAGAATCTCAGGAGCCAAATAGTCAGGTGTACCAACAGCAGAACGTTTTGAACGCCTTTCATGTTGATGTTGTGATGCAGATAGATGGGAGTCAACTTCTTCTAATAGTGACACTCCACTAACTGCTGGGACTGCTAAATCATCAGTGCTGTTGATTAGACCAACCCTTGAAAGCCCAAAGTCTGTCAACTGCCACCAAAAAGAAAGACATGGACTATATTATAAATACGAGAGTACAGATTAACCATAAGCAAAGTTGATAACAGATGGCCTTGGATGTTGAAAGTGGAAAAGGTTCATGTTTCATAACATATAAATGGCATATTTCCCTTCAGATTAGAAGCATAAAAAATGTTGATAACAGATTGCCTTGGATGTTGAAAGCGGAAAAGTTAATGTTTCATAATCTATATTCATGGCATATTTCCCTTCCGATTAAAAGCATAAAAGAGAAGGGGAGTCTAAATCCTTTGTTTATCTTCTAGTTGGTGGGGTGTCTAAATCCTTTCTTTATCAAGTCTAAGATCTTGCGCAAGTCTCACAATATAATTTCAATGATGAGACAAGCTCATCAAGGAAGAGAGATATTGTGGCTTATAATCTATCTTATCTTGTAAGCAACTCCTGTTTACATATAAAATTGCATGTTCTGTTACTATTTTGTATGATATATGTCAAACTTAAAATGCAAGAGTACCACTAGCAAGTCAAAAAGACGGAATGACACCACTTGGAAAAGCCAAAACAAAAAGGGTACTATTGAGAATTTCCCTATATATTATAAAGGAGAATGAACTTATTTATTTGACTATTTAGTTTAATTTAAATGCAACTCTTGAAATATACTTATAATATTTGTCGAATCCCCCCAGCCCCGAATCCTCATATTTTTGGATTTTCCAAATTCCCTTATCCCAAACTACGCACCCCAAAAATATATATAACATGTATGTATCTTTCTCCTTGTCCCCGTATATATTATATATACCCCAAAAATATACACACAAAAGTAAAGATGATTTGAAGATAAGAGACATTTAATAAATGAGGATGAACAAGAGTTTGAATTTGAAGAGAACACTTCAAGATGTGAAGATGATTTAGATGAGGATTTTTAAAATGAAGATGATGAATGAAGTTTTGAGAAGCTGGAACTTAGATATGAACTTTAAATTTTGAATCTTGATGTTGGATTTTAGGATTTTTTTGCCATAGAAGTGTTATCTAATATAGTATGAACTATAAATTATGTTATTTTGCCCTAAAAGAGTGATTTAGTATATTATAAAGTATAAATTATGTTACTGACCTAAGTAATTTTATAAATAAACCTAGTAATATATTATAGAATTTTTTGTGAATGTGCGCCTCGCTTTTGCTCCTCATGCCTAGGCTCCCGGGAGTTTCGCCTCGGTGCACGTAACACTTTTGACAACACTGCTACTGTCAAGGAATTCACAAGTCGTGTATATTTTGCTTTTTGTAAGCATGTAACAATAACTTTTTACAATATAAGGCCTTGTACATAAGCCAAGACTGCCAAAGGAACAGCAGAAACAGGATGGAGTTACCTTAAGATGACCATCATGTGCAATCAACAGGTTATCCGGCTTTAGATCACGATGAACAATGCGTAAAGAGTGTAAATATTCTAATGCAAGCACCTGTCAATGATTAAAACTACAGTTAACATAACCAAAATTAGCACAACAGGAAACATTATATAAACTAACATATTTACCACTTCAGCAATATATACACGAGCAACATCCTCGTCCAAACAGCCAAGATTTCTCAATAATGAATACAGATCTCCACCATTCAAGTACTCCATTACGAGATACAAGTTTTCACGACAAGTAAATGAATAGAAGAAGCGAACCTGATAAATTTGGCATCAATGTTAGAACATTGGCAATAATTTCAAGGTACACTTCACTTTGCTACAGGAACACTGTGCTCACCACAAAAGGATTTCGAACTGCGATCAAAATATCACGTTCTGCCAAAATACTCTCAACAGCATTTTTACGAATCATGTCTGCTTTTTTAAGAACCTAAAAAATGTAGCTGTTATCAATGACCAATACAATAATGGTAAATGAATAAATAATTAGATATTTGCTGAAAGGACTATCTCATACAGATTTTGCATGTCGCAGTTGCAATGGGTTTGTTGGTGCTTTTGTAAGACTGCAGAGTGTACAAAAATATACAACTGCTCTTAAATGATATGCAAATAATAAGTAAGAATGCTATTTTGAAATTTTCTCATAATGTTTGAATGCACCCACAAACAAATGTGTACGCACATATTTGCTAAAATGCAATAATGCAATGTAATCAATCAGGATTTCCAATAACTTGACAAGTGGACCAATGATAAATAATAAGCAAAAAATATTAGTCAAACGGAATGAAATACAAAATTAGTTCATGAGCATTAGTGAATACCCCAAAAGACCCAGAAACCTGGATGTAAAAAATTTCAAGGTAACATATGGGATGGTACAAATGTAATAGAAGACAAAGAACAATCCAGTTATCCAAGACACTTCAAGTTTTCTGGTTAGATAAGTTGGCAAGTATAAAGGGCCAAAGGGGACTAATTGGAGTTTACCAATGTAGCCTAGTGGAAAGGCAGTTCTCTCTCACGACCAAGGTCGTGGATTCAATTCCTCACTCCCCTCCTTCCCTACAAAAAAATAAAGGGCACCAATAGAGGCTGAATACTGATGACCTCTGTAAAATTATATTAATTTCTTTTTTGTTAAATACCACTAACTTTTAGAAAAAAATTGTATTGGCTATTAAGTACAAAACAAAGTGGGAACACGAAATTCCAAGTTTCTCAAGAAGTTTCTTTTAACTTTGCAACTTGATATAAAATATTAAATTCCTATGTCAACCAAACAAAAAGAAAAATTAAGCAATTAATCCATGTGACAACTTAACCTGTATTTTATTCTTTATTCTTCATTCTCTTTTCTTATTTTCTTAACCCTGCCTGTATCATGTTGTTTTCTATTTAAAATTATTCTGTTTTAGTAAGTTGATCTTACATTGTAGTAAGTTGGACAAACAGGCACTTCTGTTTTAAATTTCAGTTCCTCCTTTACTTCCTTCATTCTCTTTTCTTATTTTCTTACCCCTACCTGTATCATGTTGTTTTCTATTTATATTATTCTGTTCTAGCAAGTTGATCTCACCTTAAAGTAAGTTCAAACAGGCACTTCTGTTTAAATTTCTGCTCTTCCTTTACTTCCTCTTTCTTCTCATTTTATCAAATAGGCATACATAATTTATAATTTCATAATTTGCAACATGGAGCAAATGTATATGATAAATAATCTATCAATACATCTTATACCTATACTTTTAAACAATCATATGTATACTTCTATACTATATTATTAACGCAGAAACACTAAAATTTTTGGTCAGTCCGTTGGTATCTATCTATCTATCATGTCATCCTTATTAATTAAATATGAACCACGGCGCAAACCATATACATATCTATCATCCTTATTAAGTTAAATATGGGTCTACACGTGTAATTCTTTAATTTTTTAGATTCATATTTAATACTTATTTTATCTAACTTTTAATTATTATCAAACCAACACTTCTAATTTTCTTAATATTTTTTTAATTTGTTTTCAAAAAAATTGTATAAGTTAAATTTATTTATTTTTCTTCCAACAATAATTGTGATTTTACTTAATATCAAGTGTAGAGATATATTTATATAGTTTTTCATATTTTTTTTGTGTTTGAAGAGTATAAGAATATTTTTATATAGTTTTTCATATATTTTATTTGTGTTTGAAGAGTACATATAAGATTTGTGTGATTTAATTAGAAAACTAATATTTAAAATTTAGGCCCAACTAATATGCATAATATTTATTTGTATTCTTCCAACAATAATTTTAGTNAAAAAAAAAAAACTCAGCCCAAATACCAAACAACGACCGACTACCAAACTTTTAATGTTTCAACTTTAATAATATAGTATAGATATATACATACATGTCACTACACATTAAAAGATGAAGACACATGTATATGTGTGTGTGTTTACATATATATTCAAGGACATATCATACTATCACCATTCATGGCGACCTAACCAATGTCGTGGCAGTTGGCACCATGGTGTCATGAGTGATGACAACAATGGTCTGAATTGGGACTACTTGAAGGCTGGGTTGAACTGGGACTAATTGACAGGTGGGTGGCTGGATTTGTAGTATTTAGTTTTTGGGTAGAGCCGTAGAGGTAAATCCATGGAACGTCAGAATGGGCTGAATTTAAAACTCTAAATCAATTTGACATGTTTTAGAAAAGCTAAAAGATAAATGAAAAAATAATAATTAAAGATTCAAAGAAAATTAAATAAGGTAAAAGCCTTCAAATAACAATTAAATCCTAATTCAGTAAGTCATAATAATGTCCACTGAATTAAAATAAAAGACGGCGATCATATTTATAATGAACCAAAACTAGACCCTATCAAACTCGAATGCTAAAACTTGTTGTATAGTTCAAGTAAAGATATACCAACATAATTATCCTAATCTTAAAATATTAATAATAATATAACTAAAAAATATCTATTATAAATTCAATCTCATACCCAAAAAATAATTAATAATGATCAGTTATTAATAAATAACAGAAAACACGGATGTCAACCGAAAACCAAGATTCAAGAGTCAAGGAGGGGCGGTAACCATTTCACATAACCAACAGTATCCACTAACCAGCTCCTAAATCTAAATATTCAGGGGGAAATTGTATGATACAATATCATGAGATGGAACTCACATGCCAAACTATTTACTACCCAATTCTAATAATTAGATCAAGAATACGGACTACTGATTTATAATGTGAATAGACATATGCCATCTCTCTTTCCAGTTCCAAGTTTGACCTACTTATAGTAGTGATGGTTGGTTACATAAAAACATAGACATGATGATGGAGAACGAGAGTGAAAAATTAATATATATGATATTAATTAGATTATGTTTGTTTAGTGTAGAGATAAATAGTATATTTATCTATATATTTTATATGTGGGGTTTTTAGTTTATTAACTAAGTAGCTTATCTATAATAAGTCTAATTGTTAACGGGCCATAGTCCATTAAGTTATTTGATTAGGTTTTCTATTTTCTATATATGTATCGTAATCCCTACGTATTAAATGAGACTTGATTATTAAATGATAGGGAACAAGAATAAAGAATTAATATATATGCTATTAATTAGATTATGTTTAGTTAGTGTAGAGATAAATATTATATTTATCTATATATTTTACATGTGGGGCTTTTAGTTTATTAAATAAATAGTTTATCTATAATAAGCCCAATTGTTAATGGGTCATAGTCCATTAGGTTATTTGATTAGATTTTCTATTTTCTATATAAGTATTGTAATCCCCACATATTAAATGCGACTTGATTATTGAGAATATCTTTGAATATTGAATTGGATCTCTTTTATGGATTGCGATCCATAATTTCTCTCCCTTCCGCGGTTGAGAAACCCTTGGGGTAGTGGACGTTTTGCGGTTCATTCACCCAAGTTATTATCTATTATCGTATCTATATTTTACAAGTTATCGTGCATCACATGATATTATACCACAGTCACAACTACAAGTACTGACAACCCCTCTTCACTTTAACTTTCAGGGGCATAACTAGTCTTTTTTAAACCACTATAGCCACTTAAATTTCTTTCTTTCGTCTTCTTTTTTTCTTTTTTGGGGGTTGGGGTACTATCCAATTTCTAATTACATGTCATTATTCCAAACATGCATGATAAGAACCAAAACCTACAAGTCAATACAGGGAAAATTTAGAATTAAAGCATCTTGGGGTACAAAACACTAAGTCTCACAATATTGTATGACTTTGATATGACAACAAAATGACTGTTTTCCGAGTTACACAGAGCTATAGAAGTTAGAGCAACACAGCACTGCCTTTTCGGAGAGACTCACTCTTTATTCAGAATAATCTATAGTAATTAATGTATATTCATGGTTTATTAACTTCTTGTCCTTGCTTATATTTCCTGAGTACATGGAAATCATTACTATTAGCATCTTAACAGTTTATTTGAATAGTGAAAAAATGAAATTACGATGAATATATACTACAGCTATTAACATCCCAACACTTTAGGTGAATAGTGTAAATACGAAATTGTTCCAGCAAGTGATTATATACTCTAAAGGGACATAGGGCGTAACAGGTATTATTTGGAAGCACGTTGATTTAGCATCAATAACCAAAAGGAAACGAAACAAGATAATAGAAGGTACATACTAATGAAACTAACAAAAAATAAATTAATGTACCTTTATGGCAAAAAGATCTCCTGTAGTTCTTTTCCTGGCTAAAAAGACTCGACCAAATGCTCCACGACTGATTGGTTTAATAATCTCAAAGTCATCTATGGATGTTCTGTCCTTGCTAGAATGTATAGGACTAGTTCTCAAGCTCCTTACAACATCATCATCCAAGGGAGCATCCTCATCAATAACAGTGGAAGTAGTATCAAGCTTCTCATCATCGACCAGCTCACAAAGTTGCAAATACTTTTCCCTGATGGAACACAGTTAATACATTTCAGCCAAATATATTGCAATATTATTTTGTATATCATTTTTGTTTGGCATGCCAAGGTCAACGGTTTTTTAGTACTACCTCAATATAGCTATAACTGAAGTTTCAAGAGAAAAATAATGAGGAGTTTTAGAAATAAGCCAAAAGACCCAAGTGGAAAATTAAAATTAAAAAAAAAGGTGATGCTGCATTACATTCGAGAAGTAAAAGGTTTATGATTTTCACAAAGTTCGATAAGATCTACATAACTGCAATAATGAGGAACTTGCCTAATCAACTTCTCGATCCGGGCTCCAAACGTCTCGACAGTAAGAGCATCAAAATTTTTACGATCAGTTACAACCTTCAAATCCTCCAGACAAGTAAGCAAGTAAGGTAAAGATCGATCATCTTCTAGAGGAGTATTTGAAGCACATCGAGCAATATCGGCAAGTTCATTCATCTACAAGATCATAAATGGTTTAATAGCTGTAATCACGAACAATAGAATCAGACAAGTGTTAAGCAATTTAATAACACAATACAAATCACAGTAAATGTATTTTTGAAGTTAAAGCGCAATTTAGACCTTATTTAGGTTGTAAAAAAATAGTTTGAATGAAAACACTTGTTTGCAAGTTCCTTAATTGTAGATTGCAAAAATAGTTTCCTATTCTTCTTCTAATCTTAGGATTGGCACATTGTACTTTAAACAATTGTAACGTAAGAACTTAATTACATAAAGGTGCCAGAGTAAAATTGACTAAGTATTTTAGATTATAATGATAAATAATTATGTCTTGAACTGTAACAAGCATGCCAGTTGTTTTATCCATTGACAGTAGCATATTCAATGAAGAATTGAACATGAGCGCTTGGATATCACAAATAAGGAGAGTTAACTAACCTGGGAAGGGAATTCTAAAATCCAAATTACCAGAACCAAATATGCCTGGTTGAATGAGTCTGTTCCAACCTAGTACCTCTACAAAGAGCTACTCTTCTCAAAATGGAGATCAGGATTTGAAAAAGGATAACAGAACTATAGAAGAGAGGTAGACGGTGAGATCATACTTTAAGGTTATGTTTGTTTGGAATGATTTGTAAGGAACTAGTGGTTTCTGAACCCAGATTTCAAGTATTTTTGGTATTTTCTGAGTGTATACTTTATAAGCTGAATTACAGTAATATAAGGATAGAAATGATAGAAACAGAATAGTTTCAGCAGAGATTTAGAGTTAAAACAGAGAATTAGAGAGAGATGCAGAGATATCTAGTAAAAGAAGATAGTTTTAGAGAGAGAAATCAATTTAAAAATTAGAGAGAGAAACAGATTAGTGGAAGTCCCAATTTCATATCATCATAATGCATTCCTCTCAAAAGTACAACCATGACATCTATTTATAAACTCCTAACCAACTCAGTAATGACACAAAAACCCTTACTACTTCTATGACTAAATACTAATGTACTGCAGCTCCTAACACGATTATAGTCCAAGGACAGTAATCCCTACATTATAATCCCTTCATTATAATCCCTGGTTTTTTAATCCTTTATATAGTCCAATCCTAGTTTTTTTGTAAGGGATTATTTACAGGACTAATTTATAAATGGACAACAAGTCAGGTTAGGGTATTTTTGTCTAAAAAGTTAATCCCCTCGTAATACTTGGTCCAACCAAGTATTAGTTTATCCCTCGACCCTCATTTAGTTCATTTTTTATTTATAGATATATTTTAGGGATAGATTTCAAATGTGATCAATTTTGACCACAACAGTCAAAGTACGATGGGTAATTTAGGACCGTGTGTGTGTGTGTGTGTGTGAGAGAGAGAGAGGATGTTCTGCATGCAGCAAGAAAGATAGAACAATACAACTA
>QRFB01000446.1:83791-95235 GCA_008931105.1 Oenanthe javanica | reverse complement strand
TTGCAAGGATCAACCTAAAATCCAAAAACATCAGGTAGACCTATTGGGGTGTTTGTTACAAAAGAGGGCTCAGCTCTCAGTGTCTTCTGCGTCATGATGATCTTCAGAACTTCTTTGATTGGTTATATTGATGCAGCCCATTTTGCTGGGTGTTAGGAATCTAAGTAGGCTTGATNAAGTAGGCTTGACTATAACTTTAACTTAGAATCATAGAAATTTTATTCACTGTAACTGATCAATTGATATGATGTTTATAAATATCAAGTGTTTACATGAATCAACTGATAATATGGATGGTAGCATAGTTGTACTTAGTCTATCTTCAATTGATATGGATTGGATCAATTGATACTGTTTTCATCAATTAATACTAGAATCGATTGATATAGGTTATCAACTGATGTATAATTTAGACTGTCAAATTGTAATTATTTGAAGACAGAAAATTTATACAAGTGAAGGGTGGTCAATTGATATGGAAGCATCAACGGGTGAAGGATCGATTGAGAANAAATTTATACAAGTGAAGGGTGGTCAATTGATATGGAAGCATCAACGGGTGAAGGATCGATTGATAACAAGTCAAGTCAAAGATTGAAGACCATCAACTGATGTGAAGACCCATCGATTGATATATCGATTGATAACATCTATCAATCGATGGGTCAAACACTATTATCAATCGATGGATATCAAGGTCAATTGAAGAAGGATATTAGTTGATGGATACAAGGAAGAATCAATTGATATGCTTAACAAAAAATTATCAATTGATAGGGACTAATCAAAGGACAAAATATCAGGAATCTTCAGACTAAAGTACTGCTATGGAAGACAGTCTACATTGACTGAGTGTGAAGACTCTGATTGAAGTTGTCTTTCCAAGACTGAAAACATTTCCCAAAATGGAAAAAAACAGAAAGGAAAGATAGATTAGTAACATTCCTAGAATATGTATTTTTGTTTGTACTCTGTTCTTGGAATTGTAAACACACTTATAATATATAAACAAGTGTGGTAGCATTGTTATAAAAGCAAACCAAGTTAAAATATCCTCAAGAATCAACTATTCAAGCTCAAGAGCGCTTTGTAAGAACAATTGATTTGTTTTCTAACCTTGAAAAAAACAGCTAGTTTTTACAAACCTAGATTAATTGAGCAAATATATACACTGATGGAAACACCAATCCATCAGTAATTTTTAACATTTTGTTCAATTTATATTTCAGTTTCAGTTGTTCTTAAAATACTTCTCAAAATACTTAGTTTCTTAGGAACAAATACTAATAACTCAATTTTTTTTAAGTATTTGTATTCAACCCCCCTTCTACAAATACATATTGATATTGTTCTGGGAAATAACACTGGGGATTCGTGATCCATGTTCAGTGACAATGTTTGCAGTCTTAACCGGACAGACCACCAGAACTCGGTACGGGAGGTAATTGCTGACTTCCATTTTCACTTAGTTGCATTGCTTCAGACAAAAGTACTGTTAGGAATTCTTCTCCAGCCTATTCTCTTGTACATGGTTCGTGGCAGTGGTTCATAGTTTATACAGTGGGTCGAGTAAGAAGATATGGATTAGCAGGGATTCTATGATAGTTTTTGTTGATGTGTTGTGTCTTGATACTCGGTTTATTTTCAGTGTAGGGTCTTTTGTTAGTATGCTTGTGATTTTTATGGTTTGGATGATGATGTTGAGAGGATTTTGTTCTGATACTACTTGGTTGATTTTCTGTAGTGCATGTTAATGACCCTTGATTAATTATGGGTGGTAGGTGTAAATAGCAGTGAGATCCTGGGACTGTGCATGATGATGATGAGCTCCAGTGTCTGAGTCCAGGGATTGTTTGCATTGTGAAGACTCAGAGGCACTTTCTTTTCTTGGCATAGTAAGAGTCTTCATCCACGATGTATGTGGACAAGTCTTAACAGAGTCTTGGTTACCTCATTGTGGTTTATTACACATTACAATTCTACTTACACTTGTTATTTACCTAAGACATCTGATCAAGGTCCTTTGATTATGGAGATGGATGTTCTGCCTCCAAGGAGAAGTAAGATGTTTGGGTTTGATAATTATTCGGCATATTTTAGAGGGCTTTTACTTTTATGTTGCAATTCATGACAATTTAAGGCATTCTGTTGTGGGTGCCCCTTTCTATTCGACATGTCAAAAGTTCAAGGCTTTTAAGTCTATATTTCGTGCCATCAGGAACCGGAAAGGTGATCTGTCTAGGTTTCACAAAGAAGAAGACATTATTGAAACCGTGGTGCAGAAAAACTGGATATACATCTTATTTGTATATATATATAAAGCCAACTACCTAACAAACATCACTAATCTCCCTGAATATCTCCTACAATTCAAATCCCTATTCATACAAACTTGGCCTAATTTGACCAATTATTCTAGATAATCGAAAATTTAAAATACTAAGCATATTTTGAACAATGTTGTTACGTCTGCTTCGAAATCCTCAGAGATCATCCTTTGTCGGATACAAACTAGCAAACTTACCCAGGCATAGCATAACATATATAGCAATGACTTACTCTAACAAAAACATAAAATTGGCATAAAAACACACACTGACACATAGCATAAGCATATAAATAAAAAAGATGCATACCTGGTTGCAATGACTTTATCTCCAACAGTGAACATTTTAGTCTGGTCAGCAAATCCACCAGGGGCAATTGCATCAATATAAGTCCCACCATCTCTACCTTTGACAAATTTAAGACCATATGGCTGCACAATCTCCACTTCATACTCTTCATATTCTTCTTTCCCTCCCTCACTCTCTGATGTCTTTGTAGTCTGTGTTTCATCCAATGCTCTTACTCTCCAAGCACCACCTTTTGCCAAATGAGCCCTTTTACAAAAACAAGTTGAAATGCTATGATTCTTGACTTGGGTAGTATTATTATTATAACTACAAAGTGATACTAAAGAATTATGTTTATTTGTTAAGTTTCTTGATCTTGGCAATGGTGGAGATGAACAGAGAGATGGGTTGTTTCTTGGAGCTGTGGACATGGTTGATTTCAGCTTTTTCTTGTTTTTAAAAGATGGTCTTTGTAGTGAGAGAGGGTTTATGAATTGTTTTTGCTCTTTTTTTTCTAGCAAACAGAAAAGATTGAATGCATGGCCTCAAGGGGGACTAGTGGCTCGAAATACTTGCCAAGAATTATCTCATTATTTGATACGTGGCATGTTTTGGGTGGGTTGGAGTTCATTTAACAGAACAAGACCAACCAATCTTTTATGTGAACTTGAATAAGAATACACTAGTTGTCTCTTTGTCTTTTTAACAATTCTGAATTCTCCATGCTTACCATTCACCTTATTATTTATTTTAAAATTTTCAGAATTGATTAGTTTTTACTTTTAAACCGTTATCAAGATTAAGTTGGAAGAGATTCTGGGACTTCTGGACACTAGGGGCTAATATACAAGCAATACAAATCAGACAGCACTTGCCAAAATATGATTGATGGCTAATGACTCCAATTCGAGAACCAAAATCATCCTATGAATTCCAGAAACATGAAAGTTGATTTCAGATCAGCCATGATAGCAAGTAGACACTAGCTATCGCGTCTACCGGTCTTTTGCTCCAGAAATTGGTAAAACAAAATTCCAGAAGGCAATTATTTCATCAATTCACAATCATCATTCATAATAGGAAAATTATTGCTCAAAACGAATCTCTGGTAGAATCCCAAGAAACGAGCCAGTTAACAAGTATTTGGTATTATAATTGCAGTAAATTTCAAATGAACTCTTTCTTGACCTAATAATTTCTGATTCAGATCAGTATAATAGTTCTAAAAGTCTGCTACAAAAGAATTTCTGAATCAACAGTATTTCAACTGTTCTTAGCTGTCTGAAACCAACAAGAACACGAAAATGAGGTATTATTTTAATATTGCTCAGCTCCGGTAACCATTCTACAAACCAACTTTTTTCTCCAACTTTTGAATGTGGTTAAGGAACAGCCATGTCATCTGCAAAGTATAGAATGCAGTCAAGCACATTCAGTATGGAGACACAAGAAATTGTATAACTACAAATTGTGAGGGAAAGATGGAAAGAAAGGTGATACCATGACATGAGGTGCGATCCTGACACAATAGACAGGGAATCCTGTGTAGAATTTAAAGGGCCCTCCAGATTTCAGTGTCTTCATAACACAGTCTAATGATCCTGTGTATGGATATTTCCCCGCTGCATCAGGCTGCATCTTCTGTATTTGAGTTTTGACATAATCGAATGGCAAACTGCAAGCCGCAGCAAAGAACCCTGATACCGCACTAGCCCCTAGACGAGACAGAAAAATATATTATATAGAACTGTAGTCACTAGGAAACTTGTAAAATATCAGTAGTACTGATTTACACATGACTAGCACAGGTCTGCTTTATAGAAAGCAGGTACTTGTGGGACACCACATCGTAAACATAATTGAAAACAGAGATCTTATCTAATTACATCAAGACATGTTGCCAGGTGGAGGGGATGATAACTACTCAATGATGCAATATATTCAAAAGTTAAACATATAAGACTGTAGAATATTCATCACATATACACATTGCGGAAATAATGTAAGAGGCGAGTACTTGCTATAAATAGCTTACTGGATGACTTTTAATATATATGTTCTTCTGGAAAGTTTCATATCAAAGATAAAATAAAATAGTTAAGAAACAAGAAATAAATAAATATGTCTTTAATTTCCGGTTGCCATGATGCAGATTGACAGACAAGAAAATAAAATCAAAGCAAGCTACACCAGCAGGGAGAAATTGTAGTTTCATAATCTACATTGAATTCTCTGGCATTTATTGCTGATAAAATGCAAAAAAAAAACAGCTAAATTGAATTTGACAAGTTGCATACCTAGAACTGTAGCACCTTCCCCAAAACCAAGTTGATCTTTGCAGAATTCCACACTTTGATCATAAGATGCAAGCATTCCCATGTTCAAAGCCATTGCTCTAACAACAGTAGGACCAGCACCTTTCCAGAGTGCAAAAAACCCTTCATCTGCAGTGATTCGAGTCAGAGCATGGAATGCATTGGTATAATGGCGACGCTGAGCGGCAGGTAACGTTGCATCAGCCTGCATACGGATAAGTGCTAGATCTGCTGGACTACCAACAGTTGCTCCAATGGCTCCAGCAGTTAGTCCACACAGAGCTTTTTGATACAAAGGCAGGGGCTTCCCATCATTAGCTTCGATTGCCTTGTTTGTCAAGATCCTGATGGACAAGAAATAATTTGTACTTAAAAAGGTTCATAGTTTTATTCAGTTGATGGCCCGGTGACTTGCCTTAAATAAAGTTTTTAATTTAGAAACTCATACTACATTAGACGTTATCAACATGTTGTAAACAGTCAACCAAGAAACTCTCAAGAGACAGATCAGACCAATATCCTTCTCTCTCATATTTTGTGTGTGTGTGTGTGATATTACATATACATACATACACACACACACACATATATATATTTAGAGAGAGAGAGAGGGCCTGAGGCCAACCCTGGGGAATTACATGAGATTAGATTGTTTTTTAGTATAGGCATTTTTGTAGATATATATGAATCTCTGTAATTACAATAATACCCCGTATATTTGTATGAGAAATCTGTAAAATCTCAGAGGACTTACCTGAGGTCATCCCCATAAACTTTATATATATATTGAAAGAAGGAGAATTATAATACATTACGCAAAGTAGCTCTAACGCAACAACGGTGAAAATGGAATATCTTACTAAAAGAGTGACCCAACAGTCGGCTAACAAAATATACATAATAATACATAGATCAAATACAATAAATTTAAATATGGAAACCTATAGTAAGAAATAATCATATAATAAAACCACAATATTAGAATAAATGCTTCTCCTTCATATAATATAGGTCTATATCGACTTTGCCATTTAAAGTATCCTGACCAAACATGCCACATGGTGATTTGAAATTCTCCATGCAATTTTTAAAACCCCAAATGTCTTGGTTTTTACTATACTGGGATCAACCATGAAATGAGATGTTAATAATTGTCTAGCTTAAAATTTTGAATGATACATCCTTCAACTTAAACAAACCGAACAATGATTGTGAATGAATTGGTTGTATCTAGATCATCCTTGTCATCATATGGTCCTGTATTACACTTACGCACAGCTTAGTTTCTTTCCCAAAAATAATTATATACGTCATTTGCTATGCAGTGTCAGCATGTGTATTATGACTTGATACTTTTTACACAATTTTAGCTGTTAATATTTGAAATCTGCAAAATGGGTAGAACCAAGTGAATGCTCAATAATAAAAAAATTAGACCAGCAAAGAAACACTCCTAGTATTTCTTCTTCCTCCTATATTTCATGATTAATAATTAATAACAATAAACTATGTCACTTGCAAACAAAAATATAATCAGGAACTGAAACTTTTTATGTGGGGGGGTTCATGTAATGTACAACACACATGCCAGTCGAGGCAGGCACATGATAAGACAAGTACATGTCAGTCCGAGGCAGGCACATGAACAAAAGACAAGTGGTATGAGCATAGATCAGGGGTCATATAATTTAAAACAAGCACATGCCAATTTACACATGAAAAAATTAAATAAAGAAAGTTCAAGCAATGGGCGGTTAAGTGACAAGTAATCTCAGCATAGATCAGGGAAACGCCCACCAACCCAAAGTGTATTCATTAAGAATTGGAAATCGATTATATAGTAAACCTTCAGAAGCTAATAGTACAAAAAGTGTAGTGGCCACAACCGGGCATCATTTATAGGAAATAAGTACCACCTACTTTAAAGGAAAGGCTATATGGCAAATATGGTATAGCATCTGCAGTATCAGGTAAAGATCTTAATGCACAATTATAGATATAAAAGGATACAAACACCCAATGAAAATTGAAGAAACATTTACAAAGAATTGCTTCATCTGGANATCCTGATGGACAAGAAATAATTTGTACTTAAAAAGGTTCATAGTTTTATTCAGTTGATGGCCCGGTGACTTGCCTTAAATAAAGTTTTTAATTTAGAAACTCATACTACATTAGACGTTATCAACATGTTGTAAACAGTCAACCAAGAAACTCTCAAGAGACAGATCAGACCAATATCCTTCTCTCTCATATTTTGTGTGTGTGTGTGTGATATTACATATACATACATACACACACACACACATATATATATTTAGAGAGAGAGAGAGGGCCTGAGGCCAACCCTGGGGAATTACATGAGATTAGATTGTTTTTTAGTATAGGCATTTTTGTAGATATATATGAATCTCTGTAATTACAATAATACCCCGTATATTTGTATGAGAAATCTGTAAAATCTCAGAGGACTTACCTGAGGTCATCCCCATAAACTTTATATATATATTGAAAGAAGGAGAATTATAATACATTACGCAAAGTAGCTCTAACGCAACAACGGTGAAAATGGAATATCTTACTAAAAGAGTGACCCAACAGTCGGCTAACAAAATATACATAATAATACATAGATCAAATACAATAAATTTAAATATGGAAACCTATAGTAAGAAATAATCATATAATAAAACCACAATATTAGAATAAATGCTTCTCCTTCATATAATATAGGTCTATATCGACTTTGCCATTTAAAGTATCCTGACCAAACATGCCACATGGTGATTTGAAATTCTCCATGCAATTTTTAAAACCCCAAATGTCTTGGTTTTTACTATACTGGGATCAACCATGAAATGAGATGTTAATAATTGTCTAGCTTAAAATTTTGAATGATACATCCTTCAACTTAAACAAACCGAACAATGATTGTGAATGAATTGGTTGTATCTAGATCATCCTTGTCATCATATGGTCCTGTATTACACTTACGCACAGCTTAGTTTCTTTCCCAAAAATAATTATATACGTCATTTGCTATGCAGTGTCAGCATGTGTATTATGACTTGATACTTTTTACACAATTTTAGCTGTTAATATTTGAAATCTGCAAAATGGGTAGAACCAAGTGAATGCTCAATAATAAAAAAATTAGACCAGCAAAGAAACACTCCTAGTATTTCTTCTTCCTCCTATATTTCATGATTAATAATTAATAACAATAAACTATGTCACTTGCAAACAAAAATATAATCAGGAACTGAAACTTTTTATGTGGGGGGGTTCATGTAATGTACAACACACATGCCAGTCGAGGCAGGCACATGATAAGACAAGTACATGTCAGTCCGAGGCAGGCACATGAACAAAAGACAAGTGGTATGAGCATAGATCAGGGGTCATATAATTTAAAACAAGCACATGCCAGTTTACACATGAAAAAATTAAATAAAGAAAGTTCAAGCAATGGGCGGTTAAGTGACAAGTAATCTCAGCATAGATCAGGGAAACGCCCACCAACCCAAAGTGTATTCATTAAGAATTGGAAATCGATTATATAGTAAACCTTCAGAAGCTAATAGTACAAAAAGTGTAGTGGCCACAACCGGGCATCATTTATAGGAAATAAGTACCACCTACTTTAAAGGAAAGGCTATATGGCAAATATGGTATAGCATCTGCAGTATCAGGTAAAGATCTTAATGCACAATTATAGATATAAAAGGATACAAACACCCAATGAAAATTGAAGAAACATTTACAAAGAATTGCTTCATCTGGAAACATCGAGGACTGTACCTGAATGATCCAAGTCGGGCAGTTGTATAGGTAGCTTGCCTAAGAAGACCAGCAGACAATCCCTGCTCCAGTTAATCCACAGTAGTCAGGAAGTGTTATATGATATTACGTGTTGTCCCAAAGATAACTGGTTAATTTAGGAAATACATCTTTCTAAATTTTTATTAAATTAATAATATAAAAAGATATGGATGGACCAGAACAAACAAAGAAATATTAAGAACCAAGCCACTGATTTCAGGGAGAATCTTCAACCCTTCAACATTAAGCATAAAGTCTAAACTATATAAAATGTATGATCATCAGCTAGCTTCAGGAATCTTAACAAGTCAGTATAAGCAACCTGACCTTGTAAAATGCACCAACCCCCTCATTCTTAAGCATTTCCCTCGTGATGCTCACAGCAGATCCCTGGCCCAATTGAATTCTCACCTGTAAAATGACAAAATAAAAAAAGAAACCATATCAAACCCAATAAATATCCTAAACAATTACTAAATCTGAATCAAAATAACAAATAATTAATATACCATCAGATCTACAAGAAAAATAGAAATACAGATAACTACAAACCAAGTACAGTAATTTCCGCCTAAAAACATCAAGAACTTAAAAAATTATGTACAAGCTCAACTCTTAAACTGCACCTGTAGATTTAAAACACAACCCACATAATCACATCATTTCAAAGAAATCACTGAAACATCATGAAACATAATTTTACCAACTACCCAAGAACCACATCACATCTACAAAACACACACACACACACATTACAACANTACAGATAACTACAAACCAAGTACAGTAATTTCCGCCTAAAAACATCAAGAACTTAAAAAATTAAGTACAAGCTCAAATATTGAACTGCATCTGTAGATTTAAAACACAACCCACATAATCACATCATTTCAAAGAAATCACTGAAACATCATGAAACATAAATTTACCAACTACCCAAGAACCACATCACATCTACAAAACACACACACACACACATTACAACTAAACACCCCATCTAACCAAGATCTACAACCCCAAAACACAATCAAACCAACTCATCCATACAAATCAATACAAACCCATATAAACACACACAAGAAACAAGCTTTACAGTAAAATTAAACACAGATTAGCAACTGTACCTTGATCATATCAATGGGTTGAATAACACAAGTAGCTAACATACCAGAAGCTCCACCATTAACAAATGGCTTAACAACAGGCCACACCCCAAAAGAAGATTGTGCTTGTGCCTTCTCACCCATCTTTTATTTTTCTCTTTCAAAGATTTTCACACAAGAAAAATAATAAGCAAATGGGGTTGTGAGCAATAAAGAGCAGAGGGTTTGTATTGGAAGCAAAAGGGAACAAGGGTTATGTTACAATATACACACACCACATGTATGTATATATAATTTTATTATTACACAACCCTATTGTTTCTGTGACAGACAGTCCTCTTCTTAACTATGTTGGTTGGAGCTTTTGTTTTTACCCTTTATTTTCTCATTATTTTTATTTCTAAATTTACCCCTTTTTTATGTACCTAAAGTGCCCTTGCCATTTTTTGTAAATCAATTGAGATAAGGGGCCCGTTTGGCTAAACTTATTTCTGAAAAATAAGTGTTTATTTCTGGAAAAAAGTACACATTTACCTACTTTTTTCTGGAATAAGCACTTATTTCTGAAAAACAAACTAAGAACAAAACTTATTTTTGAAAAATAAAATTTTACTTATAAAAAAAAGTACACTTTACCCTACTTTTTTTTCGAAAATAAGAGTTTATTTTGATAATTTAATGGGGGTCAAACACCCCCAATATACTTTTTACCAATTTCTTTTTAAAAATTTTGCTTCATAAATGGAAAATATAGAAATTGTTGCTTTTGATTGAATTCAATGATATTAATTTGATCTTTAACCAAGTTTATGACAAATTAAGAAAAATTGTCGATAATAAACTTTTAAAAAAAATATTAGTCACACGAATAGAATTTGGATTTATTATATTAAGTTAATCCCCTTTGTGAAATGTAAATTGTAATAATAGGAGATGTTTCCAGCAAAGATTCATGATTTTTTTGACAATTTATATAAAAAAATGAGAATAAAGGTAGTTAATCCAAGTCGTAAATAAAAAAAATAAAAAAATTATTTTAAATATAAGTCGTTAAATAACTCATCTATTTGTATAAGAATTTTTGGGAAATACTCAAAATTAAATTTATACGAATTTGAATTTTAAAATAAAATAAATATTATCATATTAATGTAGAATTACACAAAGTTACGTATTTTGATAATTATATATTCCGAAAGAAATATATATAAACTAATGAGTAGCAAATTCTCTAATTTAACATATGTAATTTAGTTTCTGATCATGGTCGTGTTTGGATTGTTTAAAATAAATAAAAAAGTTATTTATTTTAAAAGAAATATGTATTTACATACTTTATTTTGGAAGTAAGTATTTATTTTAAAATTATATATTATACTTTTTAAAATGTTAAATATTTATTTTTAAAAATTATACATATTTACATATTTATTTCCAAAATAAGTAATTTATTTTTAAAATTTTAGGAACCGTCCAAAACGGGACTTATATACGTACCAACCGATGAAAAAGTTGTTTTTGTGATTGCCTTTCACTCAAAGAAAGAATAGAGGAAATTAAATAAATAATTGATTTTCGAAAAAGGGCAA
>QRFB01000446.1:35106-83438 GCA_008931105.1 Oenanthe javanica | reverse complement strand
ATATATATCATACATACAACTTTAACCCCCGGTAGTCCTCTTTTTATACAACTCCTCACGGATAATATTATATTATATTTAAGTTATATTATATATTTTCTATTTTAAGAAACCTACTTAACCTATAATTTTTATTTAATATATCATTAAAGTTTATTAATATTAATATTAATATATAAATATCATTGTATAATAACATACAACTCTAATCCCCGATAGTCCTCCTTTTATACAACTTCTCACGGATAATATTATATTATATTAACATAAATTCTCAACGTTATAAAATTTTATAGTAAATATCAATAAAATATAATATAAAAAATAAATTTACCTAAATATTAGTTATTCATCTCGTACTTCACACGTGTTATAAACTTTTATATAATAAGAGTAAGAGAGATTTTATCTGAATACTACCAAAGGTCAAAGGATCGATTCTTAACAACTATGTAACTATTATATACTACATTGATTCCTAACAATCTCCCTATATTTGTGTCTGTGACATTAACAACCATAAATCTTCTTGACGATAACAAAATCCATAATTTAATTACATTCATATAGAATGATGAACTTTAAAAGCACTTAGAATTTTGAAGTACCAGTTGGTTGAATTTTGCAGTTTGTTCCAATCTTCTCAGGGCTTGATTCACTTCTTCTTCTTCTTCTTTCTCTTCTCAGCATTTTCTTTTAGTTGTCTCAAGAATGATCCTCTTAAAATTTGTTCATCTCTATCTGAGTTTCCAAGTTTCCTCATTAAATAGACAATCTCCTGATATGTGATTTTATCTAGATACTTACAGATGTCAAAATACTTTTTCTTCCCTTCAACATCTGTAAATATCATAGCATAAACAGGTTCCAGCATTACAGTTTTGACTTGAGACTCTCAAAGATTCAAATGAGGATCATGATCAACTTCTACAAGCAATCTCCTTAGCTTTGTAATTTGATGTTGTAACTCCTGACAAATAGTGATATTGAGCTTGTATCTCTTGTTGAATGGAGGAAGAATGGTCTTCAAAGTGTTGTATCCCTGCTTCATTATCAGCCTCATTGGAAAAGTTGCTTTATGACCATCTTCATATTCCAAACTCATGCATTCCTCATGATTTGAAGTTACAGGATGAGTCTTGTAGGCTATCAGACCATTCTCACTGATTCTTGGCACTTCCTTCATTTCATAACCTTCAAGAACAATCTCTTTTGGATTTTCTGCAACAGTATTTCCTTGTACCTCCTTAGATGTAGATTGTTCTTTTTGAATATTTTCTTGGGGCTTCACAACCTTTTTTCTTGGCCATTTTAACCTTTCTCTTTGGTTTTGTAGGTTGGTCTACAGTTGAATCCATTAGGTTCCATTCCATCCGCATTTGCCTTGCTATCTCTTCATTCTCTTTTTTCACTCCTAGCATCATCTGAGATTCCTGAAACAATAGCTCCTTATAACAATTTTCCTCATGTAGATCCTGAAGGGTTTCGAGGCACAAACACAGTGTAATAAATGCGAAAAATAAATCAAAATAGTGAAACCATTCACAGGATCCATGCGAAAACACAATATTTAATTCGGAGATCATGATGTATTACCTTTTGGAGTTTTAACGAATTAAAGATAGAGATTATGGAGGTCTAAAACTCGTATGATCACCACGTATCCCGCAGCACGCGATTTACGCTCTAACAGTATCCACATGAACACTTGATCTTCGAATGAGGAAGGATGTACTAGCACTCAAGCTATTTCTCTCAACATTTATATCTCTCTCTATGCGGCTAGGGTTTTCCCAAAATTGAATTAAGTTAACTCCTAGAGAAAGAGATGTATTTATAGAGGAAATAAACAAGCCTTTTTAGTCCATCATCTGATTGGGCCTTATATTTAATTAATTTATTTAAAATTTGAATAAATAAATTATTGCTTCAGAGTGGGTTTGGCCATTTGTAGTGTTTAGGTGAACTGCCTACTAATTTTCTGTGTTTATGAATAAACATTAAAGTTCTAGAAAATTAGCAAGTAAAATAAACGAGATAAGTTTCTGGGAATATATCTTNAGCCAATTACCCAAGTATCCAATACTCATGGAACTAGTGTGACTTTTGTGCTTCTGCTGCGACAAAGCCTTAGTCAGTGGATCTGCAACATTATTATTAGTATGCTCTTTACATATATGTATATCTCCTTGATCATTAATCTCATTAATTATGTGGTATCTCCCAAGTACATGCCCAAACAGCCTCCTTGGCTACTTCATAAACATCAATATACTCGGGCTCTATTGTAGAATCAACAATTGTCGNTTATTAATTAAGTCCAACTTAATTAATATGCAAAATAAATTTGAATTACTATTAATTCTCCTTCTAGTGTTCTTTGTGTGTGACCCTTTAGGTTATTATTACGTTGACAATAATTTTATTATTCAATAACAAAATTATAAACAATGAGTGACATTTAGTAATACATCATTGCTACCCAAGTAATAATAATTAAAATCGGTGATTCGATTAAGCCTGTCGTGAATAATATTTCAAATAATATAATTCCNCCTTTCGTGAATAATGTTCCATGTAATATAATCCCTTTAATCTTGATATTATAGATTAAACTCAAGGCATGTCTCGTGTCATCCTCTTCATAATTTAATCTTTATTTTCTTGATCGATGAGTAGACTATCAAAATCAAATCAATATTTGAGCACGGCCATGCATTTCATAGTCTCACTAAAACAAGAGANAATAGATAAAACACAAAGCCAGACAGAAAGACTAAATGATCGTTGTCTGTCTAGAAACCAACATTACTGAAACCTCTTACAATTAGCTTCACATCTCCTCCATATAACAAGAATGGATCTTTAGTCCTTTTTAAGTACTTAAGAATGTTCTTGACCCTCATCCAATGATCATCACATAGATTAGACTAGTACCTGCTCGTCGTGCTTAAGGCTTACGAGANAGAAATATAATGATTTCAGATCTAAGGATCAATACACCATTATCACAGTGAAAATTACTTATGACACTTATTAACATGTAGAATCTCAGGACGGGTCATTCCAGTGCTNGGCTTACGAGACATCATATTAAGTACATATCATCTCATACATTATAGAACCAATCACCGAAGCATATGGAACTTTACTAATACGATCTTTATCATCCAATGATTTAAGACAAATTTTATTTTGAGATCACTATCCCATGAGACATTGGGACATATCCATTTTAGCCTCTTTGCATTCCAAATCGATGCAAAACTTTGTCATTGTTAACATCCACAGCCTTTTGAGAGACTGTGGAGTGGCTAGGTTTGGGTTGCACACCCTCACTCTCCTTATCCTTCTGGGTTTCTTGATTTTCCCAAGTTCCCTCACCAATAACTCCTCCAACTAGTCTATCGACATCAGTAAAATGTATAAACTCAACATAACAATTGCCTAGGAAATTCAACATCAAATAACAAAGCTTAGAAGAGTGACTGCAGAAGCTGATCTTGATCCATCCTTGAAGCTTTGGAAAGCTCATGTTAAGATTGTGGTGATATAACCAGTTTATACCATGATATTCACAGATATTGAAGGGAAGAAAAAGTACTTTGATATCTGTAAGTATTTGGATAAAATCATAGATCAGGAGATTATCTATTTGATGAGTCAACTTGGAGATGAAGACATAGATAAACAAATACTGAGAGGATCATTCCTAAGGCAATTAAAGGAGAATGCAGAAAAAAGGAAAAAGAAAAGATGAATTGAAGCCTGAAGATTGAAGAGTTGAAGATAATTACAGAATCTAAACTCAACTGGTACTTCTAAATTTTAAGTGCTCTTAAGTTTCTTGATTCTACTGAAGTCAATTTTATGGGTTTTGTTATCATCAAATAGATTTATGCATGTTAGATTCACAAACACAAATAGGGGAAGATTGTTAGGAATCTAAGTAGACTTGATGATAACTGTAACCTTATAAACATAGAAATTTTATTCATTGTAACTGATCAATTGATATGATGTTTATAAATATCAATTGATCAGGAAACCAGTTATTACTTGAAGTGTTTATATGAATCAACTGATAATATGGATTGTAGTATAGTTGTACTTAGTCTATTTTCAATTGATATGGTTTAGATCAATTGATATTTTTTCATCAATTGATACTAGAGTCGATTGATATAGCTAATCAACTGATGTATAACTTAGGCTGTCAAATTGTAATTATTTGTAGACAAGAATTTTATACAAGTGAAGGGTGATCAATTGATATGGAGGCATCAACGGATGAAGGCTCAATTGATATCAAGTCAAAGTCAAAGATTGAAGACCATCAACTGATGTGAAGACCCATCGATTGATATATTGATTGATAACATCTATCAATCGATAAGCCAACACAACTATCAATCGATGGATATCAAGATCAATTGAAGAAGAATACCAGTTGATGGATGCAAGGAAGAATCAATTGATATGCTTAACAGTAAATTATCAATTGATAGGGATTAATCGAAGGACAAAATGTCAGGAATCTTCAGACTAAAGTACTGCTATAGAAAACAGTCTACATTGACTGTGAAAACTCAGATTGAAGCTGTCTTTCCAAGTCTCAAGACATTTCCCAAAATGGAATAAGACAAAAAAGGAAAGATAGAATAACAACATTCCTAAAATAGGTATTTTTGTTTGTACTCTATTCTTGGAATTATAAACACACTTTTAATATATAAACAAGTGTGGTAGTATTGTTAGATATAGAGAAGTTAGAATATCTTTGGAAATCAGCTGTTCAAGCCTAAGAGCACTTTGTAAGAACAGTTGATTCATTATCTAACTTTGTAAAAGCAGCTGGGTTTTTAATAACCTAGATTATTTAAGCAAATATACACTGATGGAAACACCAATCCATCAGTAATTTTTAAATATCTTGTTCAAGTTAAATTTCAATATTAGTTGTTCTTAAAACACTTCTCAGAATACATAGTCTTTAAAGAACAAATATTAATAACATAAAAAGTTTTAATATTTGTATTTAACCCCCCTCCCTTTTACAAATATATATTGACATTGTTTTGGGAAATAACAATACCCAGTGTTATGCAATAATAGAGCAGGGGAGAGGGTTCGGTGCGATCCTGAAAGTACATTTTGTTATTTATTTTGTAATCAATGCTAGAATTCAGTTTAATTATAAAATTGCCACCGAGGATCTTAGTTCTCGTTTTAACAAGGGTCTCATTAGAGTAGCCCTATATATATATATATATATATCTATATTTGTATGTATGTGTTTTTGCTCAAATGAGAATGCTCGCTAATGTGAGATATGAGAATTAATCATAACTCTTCATTTTATAAAAATTTTAATCTAATCTAATGACCCAGCCAAGGGCACCCACACTAATAACCTACACCCTCACACACACACTAACTCCACCCCTGCTGACATCATAATGATGTCATAATTAGTTATTTATTTTTTTAAAAAATCGAGGAAACATTTTATATATATGACGTCAACACTACACTCTTACACACACACTAACTCCACCCCTGCTGACATCATGATGATATCATAATTAGTTATTTATTTATTTTAAAAAATTTGAGGAAAAGTTTTATATATATGACGTCATGCTAACGTTAGCATGGTGATTTTCTTGAGAAGCAGTGATTTTCTGGAAAAAAAAATCACCAGAAATCGATTTGTTTTTAAAGTGATGATTTTTTTGAGAAACAAATCACCAAATTTCAACAAAAATCACCAGTATGATGTCATCATGATACTATTATTTGTACATAAACGAGTGACTAGAATTACATCTCATATCTCACACTAATTAGCATGACCCCTGTATATATAAGACTCAGTAAGGAATTACTTATTTGAGTAACTAAATAACTAGTTCCTATTTTATAATAATTTAATTAACAATATTTTTGAAAAAATAGAAAAACTATATAATACCAAAAATAATTCCCAACTTGCATAGTATTGAATCTCTTATATTTATATGTACGTTGTTATATGTTTAAGTTTGAGTAGTCGAACATATAACCAACCCGTCACGTGTTAAAATGGCAGCCATTGGCAAGTAACTACCACTCCGAAAATACATCAACTTGTTGTTGTTGTTCTTTCTTCTTCTCGTACTTGTTGTTCTTCCAATCCCCCATTCCACAACATTACAATGGCATTACGCCATCTCCTCACTCTCTCTCACCGCTCTCTCAAATCCACACGTCCCTTCTCCCACCACCTCTCTCGTTCCACCTCTCAACTCACTTACAACCCTGATGGTTCCCAACACCTCCCCTCCCCACCCCCACCACATTACATGCTCTACGATCGTCTCGCGGAACAAGTAAAAACCAAACTAGCCCGGCTCGATCACCCTGACCCCAGGTTCCTCCAACACAACTCTCCTATTCCTTTACGTGCTGATCACGTTTCTGCATTGTTTTTTCCTGACACAAAGATCACTACTCTGTCTAATGGTCTTCGAGTTGCTACTCAATCCAACCTTGCTTCAACTACTGCCACTGTTGGTGTANGACTATCTTGATTGAATCTATTATTGAAATTATTAATGACTGTGCAGTTCTCACCTTGTAGAAAGGATAGCTATTAATGAAATAGCTGAAAGCATGATGGCTTTTAACACCAATTACAAAGATACTGGATTATTTGGCGTCTATGCTGTTGCAGAGGTGAGATGATTTTAGAAGCATGTAATATTGCTTAATATATGACTTGTTGATGTTAGTATAAGAAGACCATAAGAAGCTTGCAGACTCATTTGTTGCTCTCTTTTTTTCCAGCCATCGTGCTGTGATGATTTGGCTTATTCAATTATGTATGCGATGGCAAAATTATGTTACAGAGTTTCAGATGATGATGTTATTCGTGCGTCTAATCAGGTAAATTATGTTACAAGATGACACATTCTTTTGAGGAGTAATTTTAAGCAAGGTAATTCTTTTATGTTATTAGCTTCAACTATTTTTTTCTAGNTTGTATTCGCTACTACAAAAATATTTATCATGTGATACTACAAAATTACTAAAGCAATAGAAATGTGTTAAGTTACTGGCCTCCTTGGAAAGATGTTTGTTTTCGTGTGACAGAGAATATAACGTACATTGTTTCTTAGAATCCCGTATATATATTGTGTAGGTGGAGAAGAGCCCAGAAGAAGTTGTTTTTGACCAATTGCATGCTACTGCTTTCCAGCATAGTCCATTGGGTAGACCTATTCTTGGCCCTGTTGACAACATTAAGAATATTACAAAGGCAGATATTCAGAAGTACATTTCAGACCACTATGCTCCTCACAGAATGGTACTGAGTAGTCATTCGATATTTCAAACAGAATTATTCAGTCTACGAATAAAACTTCTATAGTTCTCTTGTCATGTCTTGCTCCATGTCATCTCAACAAATATTTTATGGGTTACTTTGTTCAGGTTGTATCTGCATCCGGAGCTGTTAAGCATGAAGAAGTGGTTGAGCAAGTAAAAAAATTGTTCACTAAGCTCTCAACTAATCCTGATACCACTTGTCAGTTGGTTGCTAAACAACCTTCAAGATTCACTGGTTCTGAGGTGTTGGCACTGGCTTAGTTTAATTCTTGTTCTGTNAGACATTGGCCGTCAGGTTCGTTCTTGTTTCAAATTTTTATGCCAAAGATAGTCATGGACTAATCTGTTCTGTTTAATCACAGCACAAAAAAACCACCAAATCAAGAACCATGACCTTGTTCTATCTTCAGAAGGANCTGTGTTCTCTATTTATTAATACTAATATAATGAAAATTATCTGGATAAAACATCAGGTTCGGATTCACAATCTGGAAGATCCTCTTATTCGTTTTGCAGTTGCTGTCGAGGGAGCATCGTCGACAGATCCAGATTCTGTTGCTCTTATGGTAATGCAGAGCATGTTGGGGTCATGGAACAAAAATGCAGGAGGAGGAAAACATGTTGGGTCGGTGTTNGCTTGTTAATGCTTAAATGTGACATGTCAACGGATAGGCTAGTACCTCTTTTCCAAGACAAAAGGAATTTTGGCAGTTCTGGCGAAGTATATAGTTTATGTTACAAAATCATCCAGAATTCTAGAATTGTTTTTGTTAGGCATATATGTGTGTTTATGTTATTCCTTTGTTGGAATTTAGTTGCTAGAAAATTGCAATGTGTTCTGTGAAGAGGCTTTTGACAGAAAGATCCTTCACCTTCACTTAGCTGCTAAACTTTTGCTTCTGGCTGTTGCAGGATATTGTATTATCAGCCACAGGGGATCCCCAAAACATTTTATTACCTGATTACAATTGGTTCCGTCGCAGGACTTACTGGACACGCTATTAGTTTCCTATTTCCGCCTTGCACCGTTGCAACTTTTGGTCACTCTATTCCATCACAGGATCTGTTCGTTTAATTGCATGTTAAATTTTAGCAGAGTGCATAGTTTTTAAGAATCAGGGCACTCTCTCTGCAGAAAAAATAAATCTTTTGTCATGGTGTTCCTATAAACCAGATGGATAATGGATCTCACACTTCGTATATGGGAAATTAAACCCTGAGACAGTGATCTAGCCTAATATGCTAACATTTTGCAAGAAATAATTTACTTATATATACTCATTTTTTTTATTATATGATTGAAGATATTCTGAAAGAGAAGGATTACTTCCCTGAGATAGAAAAAGGACATTGAAAGATTTTGGCTATTTCCATCTGGTTTATCCCTGCAACCTTTTTCCAAATGCCAACGATATCAATATGTTTTCAATATAGTTTGCAACAGTACATCTTTTCTATCAAATTTTCTTTTTCAATATAACCCTCTAATACATGTCACCAAATAATAAATCAAGAATTATGTAAGACTTGTTTTGTTAAGCTGTAAAGGATCCGCTTGAGAAGAGATAATATTTCATATCAGTTTTTATCAATACAAAGCCAAAGATGCACATAATATTGCAAGTTCCAGAAATATAATTCAAGAATATTTCAATGTGTGATTGTACTATGGTTTTAGGCTTAGTTATACTAATTCGGAGCCAAGAATTTCTTAAACCAATAAACTGAGTCTTTTGCATATCTTCTGAGCTTGTCATGGTAATCAACATAATACAGACCAAACCTTGAACTGAATCCAGCTGCCCATTCCCAGTTATCTAATAGAGACCAAGCAAAGTATCCTTTCACGTTGCATCCATCTTCCCTGCAAATTTTGTGACAATCATATTTACTAAGTATCTGCATTCACTAGTAAAATTCAGCAGATTTAACATGTCTAGTAAGCAGTAATGTGTAAAGCCGTTGTAATGGCTTACGTGATAGCTGCAAGCACGTTTGTCAAGTAATCATTATGATATTTGATCCTTTTCTCATCCTTCAATGCGTTGCTAATGGAAGTAAATGGGTTATTTGCATCATCCATACCTAACAAGAACATGTAGAAAAGAGGAAGAAAATTGAAGACAAGACTGAGTGCCTCGGGGTTTTTCCAGATTCGATATTCTTCTGCAGAGTTTTAATAAGTAATCACTATTACCATTTTCAGTTATTATGACCAAAGGATTCCCATATCTTGTCTTTACATAATTCAAAAGACTTCTCATCCCCTGAGGTACTATGTAGAGCCATATTGAATTGGCCTGCAGTTCAAGATGATAAACACGAAAGCTGAATATTTTCATTACACAGAATGTGAACCGTAAGATGCTCAAGACAACATAGTCTTTCTGAGTTATTGATGTTATGATGATAGTTGACATACCCGGTCACCAATAGGTTTTCCATCTTTAAATGCTGGAAAACAATATAGAAAATCATTGAAGTAATGTGTAGTCATTGAAGTCTGATTAAAAAAGAGTTATACATGATAATAATGAAAAATATGATATGGATTATTTACTTATTATGTACTACCAAGTATAACTGTATAAATAGAAGAGTTTTTGGATAATAGGATGCAATGTAAAAGTGTTAAACATAAATAACATACGTAGAGTAAGGGCACCGATGTCTGCAATTGAATCATTGAGAAAGCTTTCTACAGAACTGTTCGAGGCATACCATGTTGTGTAGTGATTTATGCCCACAAAATCAAGGGTACCCTTAAGAAGAGTGGATTCAGCTTTAGAAAATTTCGGCAATCGCCTTCCTACTCTACTTCTCATTGAGCTCGGATAATCCCCAAATATCAATGGGTCGACAAACCTGCACTTGTGTAGGATTACTTTACTACCAGATATCCACAAAAATGATTTAAAGAGGTGTTTTGTGGGATACAGGTTAAGATGCAGCGAACTAATAAACTGGAAGGATAATGATTTAATGCAAGTAAAATCCTTAATTTGTACATTTTTTTGTAAAGCATTTGAGCATGAGGAGAAGTTTTGTATTTAAATATACAATATGCAGCCTAAATCACCCTTTCTCTGACTGGCCCTAAAATTAAACTATGTACAAGGGAAATTTTTTACCAGCCCAGGTTAAACTCTATTGCTCGTTGTGCAGCTTCTATGTCTTCTGTAGAGTTTGTTGTTGGTTCATACCAAAAAGTATCAAATGCTATTCCCACTATTCCATTTTGTTTTTGCTGTTAAACAAGATAACTAAAAGGTTAAGAATATTCGTATACCCGCAGGAGATTGTCAAGAATTTAATTGCAAAACATTAAAAGAGTGCAGAAACATTTCAACTCTATTTTATGTCAAGCAGAATGAACTCATCACTGCAGTAAAAAAATTTAATCAGTCGTATATACCTTGTATTTTTTTCTGTATGTATCTGTGGCAGTTCCATGAGCAAGTAGAACGTTGTGGCCAACAATATAAGGTTCGGTTGCAGAATTTCCTTCCTTGCAGTACAAATGATTAAGAAATGAACATCTTCCTGGTGCCTGGAGACCTAAATCATAGCCTTGGATANAAATGAACATCTTCCTGGCGCCTGGAGACCTAAATCATAGCCTTGTACGGTAAAAGTATGGGGCTCATTGAAAGTCATCCAGTGCTTCACCCTGTCACCAAATTCCCGGAAGCAGGTCTCAGCATATGTGGCAAAGTCGTTACTGCAAGAAAAAAATATCTTCTGATTTCACCACACCAGGCCAATTGTATATGTGACTTCACAGTTGATGCAAAAACAATATGCTTAATAATGTAATTCACTTACATTATTCTAGAGCTGAGCCATCCTTGGTACTCGTCTTCCAGTGCTTGAGGAAGATCCCAATGGTAGAGGGTAACATATGGTTCAATTCCTATATAAAAAGAAACACTGGAATTTTTCAGTGAATGTTAATCAGAAGAGTTTATTTTGACTATAATCGACATGTGACAATATGGAGTACCACTGGCTACTAAAGCATTGATGAAATTATTATAATGATCAACTCCAGCTTGACTGATTTTTCCAGTTCCATCTGATAAAGAGAGAACACTAAATAAGAAAATTTACCAGAGAATTTCCATCGTAAATGCTTCAAAATTTTTTGTGATTTAAACATTAACATGTTTTTTAGCACAGGAGTATAGAGAAGAGTTTAAAGATATCTTACTGGGAAAAATCCTAGACCAAGAGATAGAAAACCTATAAGCATCCATTCCCATATCTTTCATAAGTTTAATATCTTCCTGTTGCAAGCACATCAGTCTTAATATGCACATACTCCCTCATCATACAGGTCCATTTTGACTTTTTTGGAGTTAAATTGACTAATTTATGACTCAAAATTTAAAGTTATTCTTTTATAATTTTAAAAAACTAAAAAAAAATCAAGTAGTTTATATATACTTTTTAACAATATGAAATTTTAATTTTTTTCAATTATATATGAGTCAATTTAACTAAAAAAAATAAAGTGAACATGTAAATAGGGAGTAGGGAGTAATATATTGTACTTTCAAGTGCCCGGTAGTTTTAAATGTGTTCTGTTCTACTGAAACAAATTTGAGTACACGAGCTTACATTGTACAGATGATACTGGTTCACAGCTACATCAGCATTACTTCGATCAATTATCTTTCCTGCAACAACATTATTGTCATCAGATGACATTATCATCATTGTCACTTTAACTTCGAGACATTTAACATCATTTTTGTATTATCAAGTGTTGAATATAATACTATAAGTTCCTGATAACTCCTTTTTTGAAAGTCTAAAACCTTAAGGTTTCCCAAAATCGTAAGATTTTAGAAGAACCGGTAATTTAACATAATATTAGAGCTCAGTGTCACTCCAATATTCTCATTTGTTATAGACACGATTCCGAAAAACGTGTGACCCACAATATTCTCGTAATTTAGTATGAATACAAACTGTTGCGGTGAGTGCTAATTGCTTTGTAAGCGTAATCTACTAATGAAGTGTATATATTTACCAAATGTATGTGCAAATTTGTCCCAGATGGTTAGCCCCCTTCCACCCTCCTTGACTGCCCCTTCATACTGAAAATACATATTTTATATATACATGAAAAAATAAATTGGAGCTCTACATAGAGGGTGTTTAACCGAAATCCCGTAAAATATATACTGTCAAATAACTCCATTAGTATGATGCCTTTTGAAAGTGTCCAAAAATAAATTCATGCAACTTGACAGGAGATAAAGAATAAATGGAGCTAATATTTACCTGGTAAGCTGCAGAGGCAGTTCCAAATGTAAAATCCTTTGGAAAACATGCTCTGCTTATACTATTATTATTACCATGATCAGATTTCACATGTAATATTTGAACCAGCACTAGTACTACAACCAGACCAATATCAACGCAACTTCTCAATCTTGCCATCTTTCAAATTTTTTCAATGTTGTGTGTAATATTGTGGATGAAGATATTATATATACGTGAGTGTGTGTGTGTATTTTACATTGGAGAAGAGTGCAAATGTTATGAAATGTATGTGTGTACCATGTATGTTTCGAAATGTTCCAAAAATATGGTGCTGGTTGAGACTGCTAGTGGTGTTAGTGGGTATATATATTTTTACGCAATTAAATACACATATATGTTAACCTGTGTGCATACACCTGAAATAGAAATAAATTATCGACTTTTATGAGATGGTTTATTTAAAAATATATTATACTAAAAAAGTTATAATAGAATCTCTTTTGGATAAAATAAAAGTTATGTACATCTCGTTACATCTGTCAAAATATTTAAGAGAGGTAGTATATGTGACACATACGATTTATGAAAGACTCGTGGATAGGAATGTGATAAAAAATAACTTGTGGATAGGAATGAACAAATAGCTCGGCGATTTATATTTTATATAATTTTTTTACGAATCGAATTTTTTTAAATTGAATGGAGTCGGATTTTTTTTAAAATCGAATCAAATTGGGCTAGACTTTCCTGAAAAAACAAGAAGCTCGTTTGAGACCCTTGTTTAATATATTTAAACCAAAAAGAACTTAGGAGAATACATTTAATTCTTTATATTTTAAGGTAGAAGTTAATCATACATTAGCTATAATATGAACTTTGTATGTGGAGTATTATGACAAGGCATATTCCAAACAAGAACAAGAAAACAAAATAATATATTATGGGTAATTCCTAGGAGTTGGTTTATGGCAGTATGTAGTTGCCATGAGTCATGTCCAAGTTAACGTGGCGTATCGGTTATTGCTACAGGCGTAGCGTTTCTTTATTGCCATATGATATTATATACTGAAACCTCGATTAATTAATAATTAATAAATTAATAATATATAATAAATTAATATTTTCAATACAAATTTTTAATTATCACACAATACGAACGGTACATCTTTTAACTCAATTATTTAATAATTTTAACAATCCCGACATTATTAATTTATAGAGGTTTTATTGTATACTAATAATCTAATATACTCCTGATATTTAATTTTTTCTTTATTGTCCTCGGGTCCCTCCGGTCCTTTAATTATTTGTTACTAGCGTATGCTTACGGGGTGGCAAGAATATGAGATTTGATTGCAGTGTGGCAAGACGTAGAACATAATACTTTTAGCTCCAAAGTTCTTGTAGAAAGAGACGCAAGAATACCATGTAAACACATGTCTGAAGAAGGCCATACATTTAGAAACAGGTCACACTAATTTGGAAGATGGTTAAACATTGATCTACGGACCAAAAACCTAGTTAGCTTGTATTAGATGAAAATATTACTATCCCAGCTGTCTTGGCGTCAAAATTATACTATTACCTAGTGATACAAGAGATTGTAGGCTCCATTTCATACATGGTACAAAGACCGAGGTGGTGTTTTAAGAATGGCACGTTCAAAACCTATCAATAATGGTATAACCAATTCTCAAAATTGGCGAACATACGTGAAATTTTATTTTGTTGCGACTTGCTCAACAGACTTATATGCCATATGAAATGACGAACACTACAAAGATTGTAGAACTATATGTACACAATCTGCCGCGATGTACACATCTAACATTTTTTTTTAAGGTGTATACAATTTCCACTGGCGAACAATAAAGAAGCAAATAAAACTCTGTTTTAACTCTCCAACGGCGAACACAATTAGGGCAGTAGATAATCCATACGACGTCGTTTTAACATAGTGTTTTAAAACCTAATTTTTCTTAACATTATTCAGCCGCACAACACCACATCTCACTTCCACGACGAACACAAAAGTATTGTATATGTGACATGATGCTGCGCCGCATTGAGCGAGCATCTCACTTGTACTCTCCAGACAGGTAATCATCTCTTTTCTTGCTCTTTTCGATTTGTTTACTCTTATTTCATGTTCTTGTTCCGATTGCATATGGTAATGCTTTATTTCGAGTTCTTGTTGCAATTTCTTATGCTACTTACTTTATATAATTGATTGATTTCATTGGCCGAAGAACATGGGCTCAATTAATGTAAGTAAATTAATATAAATTTGAATCTAGTATCATTTTAATTACACAATTAACATGTTGATTAGTGAATAATTAGTATGTTGATTAGAGAATATAATTGATTAATTTCATTGGCTTGAAGCAAATGAGCTCAATTAGTATAACTAAATTAGTGTAAATTCGAACCTTTAATTAGAGTCATCTTAATTAGTGAATTAGTATGTTGATTAGTGAATAATTAGTAGGTTAGTTGATTAAATTTATAAAATATAATTATATAAAAATCTAAATATTTTTTTAAAATTTATGAATATAAATATATAATAGTATTAATAAAAAATATATTTTTTGAATATAATTATTGAAATATATAAATATATATAAAAATTATATTTTGGAACTTTAATAAATAATAATATATAAACAATAATATTTTTGAAAATAAAAAAATAAAATATTTTTTTAAATATATTTTCGAATATATAAATATAAATATATAAATTTAATAATAAAAATGATATTTTTTGAATATAAAAATATAAATATATTAATAAAAATTATATTTTCTAATATATAAATATAAATTATATTATATAAATTATATTTTTTGAATTTATAAATATAAATATATTAAAAAATTATAATTTTCGAATATAAATATATATAAGAGGGAAAATTATATAAATTATATAAATTATATTTTGCAATATATAAATATAAATATAAATATATACTTATATATCAAAAAAATTAATAAATCATTTGAAGAATATCATATATTTCAAAGAATATTTAAAATTTGTTTAGATTTTATTATTAACAATTACTTGAAAAAATAAATACTTGATTAATTAATATTTGTTTAAATTTGTGTAGATACATATATGAATTCAGTTAATTATCATTCTGGTCCTATTAACAGATCCTTACTGACCCGACAGCCGGAGTATCGTTCAGAACATATGTGGAATGGAGAGGTATAAAAAATTTCAAATATTTATTGTTAGATTATAGGTATAAATATATTACTGTCATTATGTAATTCGTTTAACTGATATAATCACATAATTGTTTGTAGGAATTGCATAATTTTCATACGCATGTCAACTACCGTGGATATTGGAATAAAATTAACAAATATCCACCACATCCAGATGTCTTGGCAACTATTGTATCATCTGGTTTTCATGGCGTTTACTAGATTGAGGAAATTAAACATGATCCAGGATTGATTACTGCATTTGTGGAGAGATGACGCCCAGAGACTCATACATTTCATTTTCATTTTGGAGAGGTGACTATTACTCTAGAGGATGTTTATTATATACTGGAGCTGCCTACTACTGGATCTCCCATTGTATTTTCATTTCGTCAGCAAAGTTTAGAAGAGAAGCGCCAGATGGTTAGTGATTTGTTAGATGTGTACCCTGTTGGCGGTGACGTGAATAGGGGTGGATTGAAGCTGACATGGTTGGTAGATCATTTTGCTGCATGTGATCGGCTGGATGAGAATTCAGTTGATTATGACAAGCATCTATTATTTCACATCCGGACACATTTGGTTATGATTATTGGTTCTGTCTTTCCCAACACATTTGGGAGGGAACAGGTTGCAGGTGGACTTCTTAGAGTATGACGAGACTATACTCAGGTATAGGCTTATAGTTGGGGTAGTGTGGTGCTTGCCTTCTTGTATAAGAAATTGTGCTCTACTAGTATTAGTAAGAAGAAGATCTTATGCGGGTGTATTACACTATTGTAGGTAAATATACTTTATTACACATGCATCATTTTCTTTTAAGATATGTGAAAATGACTTGCATGTTTGAATTAGGTATGGATCTGAGAGCATTTCCCTTCACTAGCTCCAGTACGTAGGGATGATGCATACATTCAGCATCCCTTGGTTATGAACGATAGTAAAAAAGTACTTGTGAAATTTGATGAAAACTTTGTTGTTGACTGTTATTGACCCACAAATTTATTTTAGGTTGAAGGTTCGGTTGAGTATGATATATGTTCCACACTCACAGTCGCGTTTTGTTCGTTACGAGTTGGATGTCATGGGTACTGATGAGTTCTTCTGTTGGAGGCCATATAGAGGTGTGGATGGTGATATTAGGTCTGATGTTCTTACTCGGACTTTGTGGACAGCAAAATGTCCCATCATATTTAAAGAAGTTGTCGAGTGGTGATATCCTGATCATGTGACCAGGCAGTTTGGCTTTAGGCAGGATATACCGCGTGGCTCACCTAAGGAGAACCACGAGAGGATGTACGTGGGCTATAATGATCATTTGGATTGGGTCTATATCCATAGCATATACATCCAGCTTTGGGAGTCCGGGTTTAGCGAGACAATGACACCGAGTCACTACAAATATATCAAGGATGGAGCTTCAGGGTGTACATCAGCATATCATGGATGGTATTCCACCATTACCCGGCGATTTGTAGTTGATCCCAGGCAATCATCTAGAGAGAATGGCTTTCAGGGCACACGTGGATATTCACAATACTATGTAAGTTTAATATTTGTTAATGATTTAGTGATTCGTAATGTTTTTGTTAATTTATTTGAGTTTTGAAAAGATTGAACTATTTTCATATAGGCGGAGGGGATTTCCCAAGCCTATCATGCCATCCAACTTGATGATCCCAATGTCGATGAGGCACAAACGATTCGAGGGGACCATGTTAGGAATCTATGTAACTTTGATGATAATATTAAATCTTAGAATCATGAAATTATACTTTTATTGTAACTGATCAATTGATATGAAAGTTATAAATATCGATTGATCAGGAAACCATTTATCAGTTGACATGTTTATGTTAATCAACTGATAATATGGATTTTAGCATAGGTGAACTTAGTCTATCTCAATTGATATGGCTTTAGTCGACTAATAATTACTTGTCGATTGATACTGGAGTCGATTGATGTTGGTTATCAATTGATATATAATTTAGACTGTCAAATTGTAATTATTTGAAGACAAGAAAATTTTACAAGTGAAGGATGATCAATTGATATTAATGCATCAATGGATAGAAGATCAATTGATGAAAAGTCAAGTCAAAGATTGAAGACTATTAACTGATATGAAGAACCATCGATTGATATATCGATTGATAACATCTATCAATCGATAAGTGAACAACTATTATCAATCGATGTATTTCAAGATCAATCGAAGAAAAATATCAGTTAATGGATACAATGAAGAATTAATTGATATGTTTAATAATAAATTATCAATTGATTGGGACTACACGACAAGACATAAAGCATACCTATAGAAGACATTCTATACCGACTATAAAGACTCAAAAAGAAGCTTTCTTTTCTAAAGCCGCAAAACTTTCTCAAAATAGAAAAAGGCAAAAAGGAAAGATAGACAAAAGTCAATCCTAGAATAGATTAAATATTTTTTAGTCTTTCCATTAATTAAAAAAAACATACTTGTGTTATATAAAACAAGTGTGGTAGCATTGTTAGAAACTACTGAAGTTAGACAAAATCTTAAAAACAATTGTTCAGCCTTAGAGCACTTATAAGAACAGTTAATTTTATTTTCTAACCTTGTAATCGCAGCTAGATTTCATTAATCTAGATCATTTGAGCAAAAATATACACTGATGGATAAATCAATCCATCAGTAGTTTTAAACATCTTGTGTTTGTTCAAATATTTATCCTACCTTAATTGTTCTTACTTTAACTTTTATCAAAAAAACTATTAAAACTTTTCAAATGGGAAATATTTATATTCAACCCCCTTTTCTATAAATATTGACATTGTTCCTGGAAATAACAGGCCGGTTGACCTCCACTGGTTGTAGTTCTTACCAACACACGTTGCCAAAGCCGGTTCCCCCTCTAGCAGGTGGTCGACGCGGTTATCAGCGACATATGAGTACTAGAAGAAGAGTTGGTCGACCTCGAGATGTCCCGATTGTTCTTGAGCCCGGGACATACTATGACCATGTGGCCTCAGATGTGCACACTTCTTCAGGTTTCATGACAGAGTCATCGCCTCCCCACTCAGAGGGAGGATGGGGTACATGGACACAGTGTCGTTCGTATCATCAGTCCCAAATATCTGTTAAAGGAGGTTGGGGAGGCGCGACACCGGGTAGTGCTGACAACGGTTTGGATTCTTGGATAGACCGTCCTTCTTATCATCAGTCTCAGATATCCGTTGGAGGAGGTTGGGGAGGCTCGACGCATGGTAGTGGTGATGGTGGTTGGGATGCATGGACTAGTGGAGGTGCAGAGGAGCAGCATCGAATGGCGTTGGGTGGTTCTTTCGGAGATATGATAGGTGGTAGTACCTCAACATGTACTTCTTCATGGCCTCAGGAGAAGTCACAGTTTTTGGGTGGTGGTGCAGGTGTTTGGGGTACTTGGCGACGTGATGTTTCATAGGAGTATACTCCTATTCCTGGAGGAGGTGCATGGGATCTTGGTGGTACTCATGAGCAGTCTCAGTTGACCCATGTAGATACTTCACAGGGCTACCAGACATTAATTCATGGATTTGAAGTATTTGAATCGCAAAGTAATGCATTTAGTTCCCTCGTTAGAGATGTAGAAGGTGGTAATGTGCATCAGAGACAACCACCACCTAGACATGTTAAAGGTAAAGGGAGGATATGTTTTACGAGCACCCATATCTTGTAGAGATTTGTTTATGCCAGACTTGTTTGGTTATTAAGTTTTCATTGTGTATTACTCTAGTTGTGTCCTATTTTCATGAAGACTTTGGATGACTCGTAAAAGTATTTGTAGTTTTAATTGTGGTTGGTTGGTTTATTTTTATGAAAAACTTGATTCTCTTCCGTCTTTAGGGATTAATAATTGTAACTTGTGGAATTCATTTTCTCCATTTCACAACATGTTGCTATAGTATGGCACTTCAAATTAACAGTAACAACGAGAAAATTTAAAAATAGAATTTTTTTTCAACCACTTTTTAACCCCTAAATATGGTCCGAAATACACCTATTTTCTTGAAAAAGTTGATTTTCTTCCGTTTTTAGGGATTAATAATTGTAACTTGTAGAATTAATTTTCTCTATTTCACAACATGTTGTTATAGTAGGCACTTCAAATTAGTAGTAATAACAAGAATATTTAAAAATAGAATTTTTTTTCAACCACTTTTTAACCCCCTAAATATAACCCAAAATACACCTATTTTCTTGAAAAAGTTGATTTTCTTCCGTTTTTAGGGATTAATAATTGTAACTTGTGGTCTTTATTTTCTCCATTTCACAACATGTTACTATAGTAGGCACTTCAAATTAGTAGTAACAACAAAATTTTTAGAAAAGGCTCAAATTTTTCAACCAATATTTAACCCCCTAAATGTGGCCCGGAAAACACCAAAAATATGAAAAAGTTGATTTCCTTCCATTTTTAGGGATTAATAATTGTAATTTGTGGAATTCATTTTCTCCATTTCACAACATGTTCAAACACATTACAGTTACAATTACATCGGAGTAAGAATACTACTTATCAAAAAGCACTGAGGTCAACGGGTTTTGTTACATCTTCATCAGAACTTTTCTCTGCATCTTCATTAATGTTATAAGGTTCAACAAATTCTTCCATCTTCTCCCATTCATCTTTCATTTGCTGGTCAAGATCCGTTTCTTCTGAGTGTACAATTTCAATTTTATTAATATCTTTCTGCTCCTCCATTTTCATCAGCGAGTATGAGATCTTCCCTCCCTTGTACCGTTTATGTATCTCTTTCATTTTCTTGCAATATACGTCTAACGATTTTGAGTATACAGAATTTTTCTAAACTTTCTTCTTCATGCGCTGATTGACACAATTTTTTTTTTAAAATTAAGCTGATAAACTAGGAAGCAATCATTTTCCGCTGGAATTTTTTCCTTATCCATATCTTAAAACTGAACCTATAATTTTAATAAAATATATTTGGTGATACAGTTCGTATTTGGTTGGTTGTTAAAGGACACTATTTTTACTAATAGACATGACTTATCAACACAAATATATACTCTTCAGTTATTATATAATTTGTACTTTAACTTTTGTAACATATTTGTAAACTTTAGATAAATTTAATATAATTTTTGTAACATATTTGTAAGGGAATACTTTACATGTATAAATCAATTTTCAACGGCTATATAATTCTAACGGCTCTAAATTTCCAACAACTATATAACGGCTCAAAAATTTTAATATAATTACAACGCCTATATAACGGCTCTAAAATTTTAACTTTTAACGGTCATATAATTTGGCCAATAAATTGTCATTTTCAGATTCACTTGTAACACCCATATTTTCAGTAATCAGTATTACATAAATTTTCTTACATATTTTATCATGAATAAGCAAGAGATGTGTTTCTGTGGTGTAAAGCCCGAGATAGGTAATCTGTGGACCGGTGAAAATGCCGGTAGGCGCTGGAAGCGATGCATTAGTTGACGGTGTGCTTATTTTTTTTTTTTGGCTTGATGAGCTGCTAACGGGACATGCCTTCGCCGCTGTTGGAGAGCTCTACACCAAGATGGAACAGAAAATTTATGATATGAAGAAGGAGATGTGAGTTATGTACCAGGAAATGTTGGATAAGGTTTGTGCAAAGGCCAATACAAAATGTTTGGAACTTGTAGAGAAGGTACGGGTGCTAGAAGCCGCTATCAATCATGATAACAATTCCTTCAATTAAGTGTCGGGTATAGCCGTTATGTGACCTCAACTACGACTAATATTTATGTTTTATGTTTTTTTATGTTATATTATGTGGTATTCTGTTGTTTAATATTTGGTATGTTCATCGGGTTGTATTATGTTGTTTTATGTTACTGTGATTATGAAAAGATAGTTGTGCTTTAATAAGTGTTAAACTAACAATAATCAACAACATTACATAAGAAACAAACCAAACTTAAGAAACATAATAAACATTACCTAAGAAACATACGAAACATGACAAACATAAGAAACATCGGCATTAAACAACTTATTATGGTTGAGTAAGGTCAACAGGTTTTGTGATGTCTTCATCTTCATCTTCATCCTCAACAACTGTCAATTTCTCCCTTTTAACCAACTCCAAATCTTCAGCCCTCTTCATTAAATACTCAAATGAATCATCAAGTTTGCCCCAAGCAAATATCATTTCATCTTTTGTGATCTTCCCTGCACGATAGGCTTGATAATGATACTTTTTTTTTATAATCCAACTGAAGTTGGATTTTTTCCATTTTGCTACAGTTCTTTGTATCAACCTTAGCCAGAAATGCCTTCTTGGAATGGTACTTCTTTTTTTCATAAGTTATCCCTTCCATGATTGGATGCCCCTTCCTCTTCAGATCTTCTAAAATGTTTGTCAACCACCATTTTCCTCGCTCAATTCTTTTAAACTTCGCCTTTTCTTCCCGGTCTACTATATTCAGTAAGCAATTCAGCTTCTCTTCATTTTTCTCTATATGAGGATCACGACTTGGTAGACAGAAGATGACTTTCTTCTCCTTCTTATTTGGAGGCACCCTTTCACTCATATTTTCAAGAATCATTGGTTTCTTCCCCTTATCCATTTGCTGCAACTTTACTTCAAGAACTTATGAAATTGATTAGTATAGGAAAATTGTTAGAGGAAAATAAAATTTATTGTGAAACAATATTTTACTTTGCTTTTACACAGCTTTAACTTTTACTTTGCACAGATTTAACCTTTTTTTTTCCAACAGCTTTAACTTTTACTTTCCACAGCTTTATTTTTTATTTTTCACGGGTTTTAATTTTAATTTGGACAGTTGTAACTATTCTTTTGACCAATCATCTTTTTTTAAATAAAAATACAAGAATGTTTCAAGAATTCATATAAATAGATTGCATTAGTTGTCTCAAATTATGTTATCATACATATAAAAAATATACAGATATTAAGAATGAGTTATACACCAGGAGATATCTTCAAAGCTATGGGTAGAAAATGGTGGTGCGACGATAATTTTTACTACCCGCTTGATCCAAATTTGCGTTACTCAACTCACGCAATAATAAAAATGCAGCATGAGTGAGAATGGAGGACACAATGTCACATAAGTTGTATAGAGCAATGCATCGCTCATAGATTAAGAGTACCGAAATAGCGTGCGAAAAATATGTTGCGCGACACACCTCAACAACTAGAAACATTGTTGTTCCGTGCTAGAGAAGAAGAGAATCGAATGTGATTACGTATATTCTGCCATGATCTAGTTGAAGTAGCTAAAAATTATGCTGAAGATGGTGACACAGTACAAGCTACGCAGTATCACAATCTCAGCGTAAGTCTAGACAACGAATCTGACACGATGATGTCTGATGATGATCAATAAAAGAATTTGTTGGTTGTATGGATGCCTATTTTATTTCCTTGTATTGCTATCTCTTTTTGTTATATCCTTGTATTATGTTCAGTGTGTTTCAATAAAACTATGTGTGTGCTTTAATTTATTTGTTTCTTTTATTACATTTTGATTTTGCAAATAATAGCCAAGAACACTACAGTTACAGGCAAATTTGACAAGTCGATAATTTTACTTTAACTTTATTTCCCCTGTAGATTTAACTAAATAACTTGTTTAATTTATCATTTACATGTAGATTTCACCATTCAATAAGTTTACTTTTACTTTTTTTTGGCATGTACATTTTACCAGTCGATAAGTTTACTTTATAGGTAGATTTGACATGTCGATAACTTAAATTTATAACCTTACATTGACATCTACACTTTATAACCCTATAAATTCATACTATTTTTCTTCTCAATCAATACACATAAAATGGATCATAGTATATGGTTGCTTGTAGAAAGGGATGACGATTACTGGAGTCTTAAAGAAAGTGATCCAGTGGAATACTTTGCAGGCGTTTTGCAGAAATGGGCACATCAACATTTAGAATCAGACCATTTGGTTCGTGACCTAGTTACTCTTGGTGCTAGTTACCTAATCGTGAATCATTAGGCATTTATCAAGACAACTTGATTCATCAAAGTTGGCTTGCATTTATACATAACTTGGAAGTAGTTGTGGATATCATAAAAGGGAAAAACAACCAAATTTTGTTGCGTAGAAGTCGTCATTATATGTTTCACCTAGCTCGAGATACAGTTCGTGCAAGTGGGAGAGAGCTCTCAGAACACAAGGAATGTTGTCTTCAAAAACGTTTCATCTATTGAAATTACGGGACGTTCATGCTGCCAACCATCATTCATTGCTTTCAGACACCAAAATATTCTCTTGCATACAGAAGTGTGCTGGACTGTTTCATGAGGGACAACGACAATCTTAACTACACTGTCTGGATTAGCATGTACCAAAGCCGTCAAGAACATAGGGAGAGCAAAATATGTCATGCTCCATTTACCATAGACCTCCTCAATTGCTGCCTGTTTTCCCCTCCATGCTCTTAGGTAACTAACACGATGGTGGTATTCATCGTTTACCATGGTCATAACAGTCATGATTGGCAAATTTGACATCTCCATCACTTGTTACATGATTTAATAAGATCAAATCAACACAACTAGTATATTCGTACTCAAAGATTAACAAATATTCGTAATTTATAAAACTTACATGGGGTTTCACAAGTCTTGAAATTAATTTCGCTGAGATTCTGCGGTGATCCTGCATCGGCTCGTTGTTAACACATGTGTGCATTTCTCTCACCTTTGTGATTTCCCACAGTCCATGCTTCTCCATCAAAGCAACTCGCAACCTCCAATGACAATCGTCACTCAATTCACACTCTGCAATGAACTTAGTACGATTACTCTTCACAACTTTATAGTTCCTGTCACTGTTGATGTGAACCTCTCTTACTGCTGCAACTAATATATCCTTGTCACGGAATAATGTTCCCACCGAGAATACTGCATTTCGAGGATAAAAAATAGTCAACATCTCACTCGGATTCGTCACTGTAATTGGTGTATACTCCTCATTCTCAAATAAGGCAATCATTGGAACATGGGGTCCTGCCATTGAAACATGGTCTTCTTGCTCAATACCCCTCGAATTCAGTCCCAAATCGACCCCATCGTCTGAGTCATCTTCGATGTCATCTTCTAAAAATTCCTCACCACTTGAACTATATTGCTCATATTCTTCAGTTTCATTGATGAGGGTCAAATTTCTACCAGCCGTCGATGTAAATGGATCACGTGGAGGAGACAAGATCACACCAGCATTGTGTCCATAAAAATGTCCAACTCTATCTTTATTAGTAGTAAACATATTCTTGCTTGAACCACCCCCATACTCCTCAAATGGACGACTAGTTGAACCACCACCATATTCCTCAAATGCATGACTGCTAGAACCGCCAACATACGGCTCACTGTTACCTCTTTCACTAAATCCTTTCATACATTGTGTCGTAACTTGATTGTGTAGGTTGGCTAGGCTGTGAGTAACCGCCTTGATGATATGAAAACACATCCGCTTGTACTATTTTTTCACATCCAGAAATAGAGATACATCACGCATCCCCATCTATATCTGTCTAGGAACACTCAGCATCATACTCACATCATCATCGCAATTAACACCAGCAATGTAATATCCACATACTACATTATCAAGACCAAATTGAGGATATTTAAACCTCATCTTCACATTTCAATGTGAACTACTAATCTGCATTAATCGATACACAATCTCCTTCAACTCGTCATAAAAGGTTCCTCATTTAATATACTGCATTTTTTGAGGATCTATAGAATATCTTATATCCTCATCCCGTCTAATTATTTCACCGCCCCAGAAAAATTTACATTCACCGGATCTTCAATTATCCTAAATTTTAAACAACATTTTTAATTAATTAATAGCATGTCATATTTATTCCATACATTAACATATATTATGAAATTTATTACAATTATAATTATAATTATATTACTAACAATTTATGCATTTTCTAGTGTAATTAGTTAATGTATCAAAATTAGTTTAATTATGGACGATTTATATAAAAATGTAAACTAATAGTGTAAACGAACAGTTAATATATGAACAAATAAAAACTAACAGCTGATGTATAAACGAGCAAGATATGCAGTATATGTAAGATATAATGGAAAGCATATGTAAGTTATAATCGAAACAATAAGCACAATATAGACAAGTAAAGAGAGAAAATGCTAAAGAAGGAAAGTTGTTATAGGTCTATAGCAGTAACACTTACCAAGAGTTCAGTTCAGATGTGAGGAATATAAATGAAATGAAATGGCGAACATAGCTAAATTTCATGATTTTTCTGTTCACCGTGGAAAATGGTGAACACAGTTAACTGTCTAACTTTGTTGTTTGCCGTGGGGAATGCCGTACACAATGAGAATCAATCTCATACCCACAACAAACAAGCCACATCTGTGTTCGTCAAAATCGGGAATTAGTTGTAGCATTGTTGAAAGGTTTTGAACGTCTATCTCATATTTGATACATGAACATGGTCCATGTACCATTACGAAAACGGAGCCAGAGATTGTACATTTAAAACCAAAGAAAACCGGGTAAAAACATGTGCAATTGTAGAAACGAGCGCAAATAAAACCAGTAAAAACATGTCCAAAGAAATCTGTACATTTAAATCAGACCACATTATTTCGGGAGATGGCTATACATTGACCTGCAGACCAAAAGTAGTAATATGGAAGACCGAGAACCCACTTCGCTTGAACTAGATAAAGAGATTAACAGAGACTATTCAAGCTGTCCCGACGTCAAATTATCCTATTACCTAGTGAGTAAAGGAGACGGCTTTAACGAACTCCATAATCAACTTGGCGGCATCATTTGGCTTTTCTACATGTGGGATATGACCACAATCTGGTATTTGGCGTAATATTGAAGTTTTAAGTTCAGAGTGCAATCTCTGCATTTTAGAAATCAAGAAGCATGGGTAAATATACCATATAAAAGTTTTAAGTTTGCTTCTTCTTTGCTAGAATCCAAACCCAAGTAAAATGGATACACAACTCAGGGAAGTACATACTACTGCAAGCTTGCTGTCTATAATTTGGTCGTCTTCTCCCCAAATTATAAGTGTTTCATGCTTTACCTGGAACAAATACATACGCCATCACTTAACACATCAAAAGATTTATGTAATTCTAAATTCAAATGACTATAAGAATAACAGGCACACATGCGAAAACTCTCTACATGAACTGCACAGTTATTGGGACAAAAGAACTTGGTTGATATTTACTTGCCTAGTGATTGTTATGAAACACAAAAGAGGGTTGGCAAGCCAAAAAAAAATCATAGATTTGAGATAGTATTACAAATTTACAACCGAAAGTCTATTACTCCACATAGAGAGGTGGGGCATGCAATGCAATATTCACTCAATTTATAATTGTCTGTGCAAATCAATAGTACTTATGAGACACAATGATTACATGGTTTGGTGAAACAGGCCTCCTCCCAGAAGGCCCGGGAAACCATTATTATTCAGTATTCACACTTTTACGAACAAATAAAATTTCAAGCACAAAACAGAACAGATTAACCACAACATTTTCTTCCCCAAGAGATTCTCCCCCTCTTAAAGTGCTAGAGTAAAAGAACCACCATATTAGGAATCTAAATAAAAGTGCAGGTATCAAGTATAACATTACGTATCCAAACAACCATTAGGCAAATCATTAGAAGCTTAGAATCAAAGGAAAGTCACCAATCAAGTCAAAGCTAGCAACAAGTGCAAGCAGGGAAAGAATGATAGATTAGGCCGGAACAGAAAAGAGAGGGGGTGCAAAGTACTTTAAGAAAACAACAGTGGTTGCAGGAAAAACAGAAATAAGTTAATTGTGTGTGTATGAATTAGATTGGTGGGGAGAATTTTTAGTTCAGATATGAGTTATTAGTTACAAGGATCACATTTTTCATTTGGTGGAATGTATAAAAACATGTGTCTGTGGTTGTGATTCTGTCCTCTGAATTCTATACTTGTGTCTGAGTATAATGCAATTACCAGATATGCCCAAAAAAAGAATCTAAACTAACAATTTAAATTATATTGAGATCCCTTTGAGAATAGGCAATGGCTACCTAATTATTGTAACAAAAGATTGTGCTCACATGCCAAGCGTAAGAGACTTAATTCCCGTCAAATGAAAGAAATAATATTTAAATTTATTATTATAAACTATAAAGAGATTATGGGTTCGACAACTCAGAACTACAATACATAACCTAATATATATTTATTACCAGAAGAGTATAATCAGACTCATAAAATGATAATTAAAAATACTTGTTTTCAATAAACTACATAAATAAACAGACAAACACAAATTATAATAAAATAATTAAAAAGTACCCGTGCATTGCATGGGTTAGAAGCTAGTACAAATAAAATGAGGAGGGAAAACAAACTAGAAAAGTAAATACTAGATCCATAACTAAAGTGCATCCTATAGCCGAGAGAACATATAATGCAAAATGCTTATAATTGTACTGACAAAATCCATACCTGTTTTATGAGGTTGCGAACATTATAGCCCCCACTATTCATAAAATCTACTGTTGTGTCAACCCACCAGGGTAACAGACAATGTAAACGTCCAATCTAGTAACACCAAAAGAAAATAATTACGTCACACTAAAAAACAAGGCAGAAACATGATGCAAAAAATAAAGGTGAAAATTTCACTAAGTTAGCTTTTCATTTCTATGTTCTAAATAAGTGAATACTTACATGAACCCAGTCTAAGCAGGTATTTAAAGGTATACCATTGAAAGTCAAAATAGTTGCATAGAACCGCAGTAGGACACTCTTTAAGAAATAAACCTGCCAAGAGTTATTAATGTATTAGCGCTTGTAGAATTTATGAAGGACTACCAAGTGTACCAATAAGTTGTAATAGAAGACTCACGCCAGCGTAGGCCACAACTTTAGGCAACTTAGAGAGCTTTCCTGTACCTTCCGCATAAACACTTGCATCGATCAGAATCAGCTTATCAACCTGGAAAAAAAATAGGAATGCATTCAAAAAATATGATGTGGTAAATCTAACAAAAGATCCATAATAACTTACAGCTTCAGGATGGCTGACTGCGAAGTCAATTGCAACAGCTGCTCCAAGGCTTGGTCCAACTAGTATCATAGGCCTTTTAATATAGGACTTCCAAAACTACAAAACAGATATACTGATGTGTCTCAAGATGAACCACATGTTCTGTGAACAACTGCAAAGTAATTTGCATATCAACCGAATCTTCTATGTGATTCAAGTGGAAGTCAATAAAAAACAAATTTTGGCATTAAGCTCTCGCTAAAAAAGATAATTTCTAAAAGTTTGGCCTCTAAAATGGATGCATATTCTGTACTATTAAACTAGCCATTTCACTGAAAGGCATTTGAAATAGTGTAACATAGGTTCTAATATATGTCAATGACAAATTGACAATTAAAAATTACAAAATTAGCTAAGGGAGTGAGTTACGCACCTGATAAAGATGATCACGCTTAGAAACCACAGTACATGCTGGACGACTTTCTAATACATATAAGTAAATATCAACAAATGAAAAGATTTAGAAGCATTCCAGATATTATTTACAATAAATCGTAATAAATAACATAAAAATTGTAGAGCAAACCTAAATCAGAGAAACCCCAACCAAGAATGTCAACCACCCATGCTTCCAAATTAGCATCCTCAAGCAATGGCAATGTGTATCTCCACTCTAAACAGGAGCTGAGGAATAAGAACCAATATACTAGTGAGAAGCATTTATTTTAGAAGCAACGATACGAGTGCATGTAATTACCGAAAATACAATATGAATGCAAGGAAATGTATTCCTGACCTGTCAAAACCATGTAAAAGAACCAACGGATTTGTCTTAGCATGTACCACAGGCGTCACGCAGCTACTCAGTATAGGACTGTTTAAGCCACTAAGCTACAACAGTGAGATGGGCCATTTGTTAGAGATGATCTTAGATTAAAGCAACAACTTATACATTAGAAATGCAACATCTTTGTGAAGTAAACTGATACACTCTACAGGTCCTTGACCTTTTCCAACCTATTTTGAAATATGTATTAATTGATAAATTTAAATTCCAAGTATTAGAGACAGTTTTAAGCACACATTTCGGTAAATGATATTAGGATTAGAGTATAACTTAATCGACAGTTTGGAAGTTTTACAGTAAAAGAATCATCAACCCTACTTGTAGATGTTAAGTGTTGTGTGGTGCTGCATAAGTGAACTACTTTTTCCTATAGACAGTATATCATTCAGTCTTTTTAATAAATCTAGATTCGAAACTGTTCCAAGAATATATCACTTTCAACATCCAAATAGCAAGTTCTAGAATACAAACTACAGAAGAAAAATTAACACTAGTCAGGGGCCCTGAAACAGAGAGTGTCGTGGCCCTACAAACAAGTGATGTACATACAATATGGTCTCAATTCTATACGTGACCTACCTAACTATTATGTTCTTAACCTTTAAGACGCGGGGCATGCAGCTACCATGTCATGACAAAAGTGGTCAAATGTGAGATATCTTTCAGCTCTTAAACATCTAATAACTGAGAGTCAAAGCAGACCCCTAGCCCCTAAATAATTTAAGCAGACAGAAAGTTCAAAACTTCCAAGAAGGTTGTAATGCTCAAGTTTGGTGACAGTTTACTGTTTACAAATAAATAAATATTAGCCTTATAATCTTTTCGGTTAGTTATAAGTAACTTATAAATTGAAAAAATGCTTAAATTATAAGTTACTTATACGATAAACTAAAAAACGGTTAAATTATACTGTATTACATTTAACTTCCCTTTTCACAGGCAGAGGTTAAAATTAAGGGATCGATGGCCCAAAGGTCACCGCCTCAGGCTCTAACAATGTATTCCGAGTTGAGGAAAGGAATAAAAAAATATTTTTCTAAAATTAAATAAAACTTTTTGGGACAAATTATATACAATGGCCTATTCGAAAATTTGGATAATTAAATGAAATTTTGTATATAATCAAACGACTGTTTGAATAATTAAAACATTCGATTATTAGTTTAAATTTAAGAATTTAAAATAAAAACTAAATTCAATGTCATTTGAAATCCATCATTTAAAATAAATTTCATAATTTTAAATAATATCTAAGGATTTTTTTTCCAAATTTCTTTTTCTTTTCTAAGATAATCAGTCAAAAATTAAAGGAAATAAATTTTCTTTTTTTTCCATTTCTTTCAAAAAAATATCATAAACACGATATAAATTCCCTTTTCACGGGGGATTAATGGCCTAAAGATCACCTCAGGCTGCCTTGAGGTTAAAAAAATAGCATAATATTGAGGGTGATTTTGTAAATATAAAAAACATCAAAGTTTCAAATTTACCTTCATATTATATATTTTAATTGATAATGAAAATAATTGAATAAATAAATAATCTCGATTAATAAATATAATTTTCAGATCCGGGTATTCATATATCCGGTTTAACTCTACTTGAATCACTTTAAAAACTTTTTAAATTTCGTTAAAAAAACAGAATAAGTGCGCACGAGTAATTAGAGAAACATCGTGGTGTTATTCAAGAAATTTAAGCACTTACTTTCACATTTTTTTCTCGAAAATAATCACTTATTTCGTAAAATTTAAGATTACCCAAAGACGTCGAATCCAAGAAATGTATGTTATGTAAGAGATATTGACCTGAACGGGGAGTCGTTGGATTCTAGCTGCCATGTTACGAGCATGCGTGTCCTTTACTTTCTCAACTTGTTTCGGTATAAACCAAGGGAAACTGCTGCTGCTGCTGCTATCGGCGGCAGATACAATGTCAATACGGCGCCGTGTAGCGAACAAGTGGTTGCAAGTGGGTTGTGTCACCGGAGCAATGCTGCCGCCGAGCGGCAACATTACAAGCATGGTGAAATGTGAATGTGTGTATGAAAAATAAGAAGAAAATAGAGACAAAACATAAAGGGTCGGGGCCGCCTCTACAATGGAGCAGAGGTCACAAGCGTGCCATTCAATGTGTGGGAGACTTCAACAAGTAGGAGTATGGAATAAGTATATAATATTGCAGATGACGTAGATGTTTGTGTGATACGTACTTTCGCACCATGTGCTGGGGAAAGTAGAAAAAATCGAAATAGGAAATTTTTTGAAAAATCACTCCTAAAAAAATTAAATTGGGAAAAAATGAAATTAATGGTATGGTTTCCATTTTGATTTTATGTTAAAATTGTATTGAAACAAATCGAATCGAAAATTATATAAATATTTTTATTTATACTATGGTCATTATGGAAAATTATATAAATATTTTTATTTATACTATGGTCATTTTTGGAAGTTAGAGATTTGAGAACAAGTCAAAGGTATGACCACATAAATAAGTGTTTGGTACTTAGCGGATTAAAATAACAATTTGGATTCAATAAACTAATTTTCAAAAAGGTACTTGGAGGAATTTTTTCAATTAAATAATTGTTTAAAATATAAAAAATTAATTTAACAACTATTTACTAAACAATTTTATTCAAAACAACTAATTCAATCTGTTAGTCAAAACAACTAATTCAATAAGTTAGTCAAAATAGTTAATTCAATACGCTTATAGCTAACCGCTAATTGTCAAACAAGACTTATCTATACTATATTATTATAGCTGAAAGATTAAAAGTTTTAGTCGGTAGGTACGGTACTGGCCCGGATAAGGTGAACCATAGAAAAGATCCTAACCGTCCAATTTTAGGTGAACCATAGAAACGATCTTAATAATTCAATTTTAATAAATTCTAATTTTAGAAAGAATATATATCATACATACAACTCTAACCCTCGATGGTCATCTGTTAGGGATTGTGGTGTAATCAACTAATGTACTTAGTTTTAAGTTTAATTAAGCTGAGTAAAACATATTATCATATGTATATTGACAGTATGGTCAGTAGTCACTTGTAGATGGTACATTTAAAAAGTAATAGTTATGTGACAGTATATTTGAAAGTTTTTGTATTGTACAAAAGAATAAAAATGAGTCATGTAGTAGAAGTTCACTAAGTGTTCATGCACAACATGATTCAAAACTCAGACATCAACATTTTAAGTACTCAAGCCTATGACAGTACATTACAAGTGACAGCATAATTGGAACAGACGACATCAACTATTTCATTGACAGTAAACTTGGCGGAGAATGAAGATTTGAAGACAGGGAGTATTACTTACAACAACTATTTCATTGATAGTAAACTTGGTAGAGAATGAAGATTTGAAGACAACAAGTATTACTGACAGCAAATATTCCATTGATAGTAAACTTGGCGGAAAATGAAGATTTGAAGACAGCAAGTTTTACTAACAGCAATTTTGGCAGGGATAGTTGACAACAACATTGGCGGAGATAGTTGACAACAGCTTTGGAGACAGTACGTTTTAAGTAGACTATCAAAAATTGACAACAAAGTATGCGGAGCCGAAGATACTATCACCATAGAGAAACTAAAAGTTGACTGTAAACTTTTAGTAAAACTGACAGTCTGTTCTAGGTAGCAGACTAAGATAGTGAAATTAAAAGGAATTATTTTGACATATCTATCTAGTCTGTCAAGTCTACTACTGCAACTTGGGAGAAGACAAATAAAAGTTAAAGCGTACTCAAGGAGTCAAAGATTTTTGCATATATCAGAACTGTTTTATCTACAAATGAAATGAAGACAAAGTTGAACGAGAAAACCAAAGTTTCTATTTCAAGGTTTGTTCTAGCACCAAGGAAAAATACCCATATAAGTGGGATATGTATTTCAATATAAATACACATATCTCACAAATACCTTCTAAAAGGCAACCGAGATATATTTTCTCTCAAGTATAGAACATTCGCAAATTTATTGTTATTATATCTATCGAAGCTGGAATTCATTTCTAGTCAGTTGTAGCAAAACAAAAATAATAAAATTATTTCTAAAGTTTAAAACACTTTCTCATTTATCTGCTTTATTTGTTTGCATCATATAACTTATTAATTATTATTCTTGTTTGTTGTTAGCAAGAATTAGCCATAATTAATCAAGTTGCATTCAACCCCCCCCCCCTTTTGCAATACTTATCTTGCCTAACAACTCGTATTAGATCAGCAGGTTTAACATATCTAACCTAAAAAGATCTAAGATGAGTGTACAGAAAGTAAGCAGTATAAAAATACTCACCTTTGGTAAAGAACATTACAATCTTNAAGTTGCATTCCCCCCCCCCCCCTTTTGCAATACTTATCTTGCCTAACAACTCGTATTAGATCAGCAGGTTTAACATATCTAACCTAAAAAGATCTAAGATGAGTGTACAGAAAGTAAGCAGTATAAAAATACTCACCTTTGATAAAGAACATTACAATCTTTGGAAAAGAAAAATGATGTTCTTCATAAAAACAACCAACCCACTTTATTCTGGTATTATGGAAAATGGTCATTTTATTCCTCAATCATATGTACCTGAAACTACAGTAGAAGGTGAAACAATACATGCCTATTGGGTTCCTAAAAAGGTTTCAGAGTACAATGATAATGAAAAAGAAAAAGTATCACTGGATGATTGTTTACAGTTTATAATCATCAAAGCACTTGATAATGTTCTGTACAACAACATTGTCAACCGCACAAGTGTCACACAAATATGGAAAACCATTGAGATACTCTATGAAGGAACAGAAGATGTGAAAGACAACTAAAGACAAATCTTGGTGTCTTAGTATGAAGCCTTTATGACCAAATCAAATGAAGGGTTGACTAAGATGTTTGAGAGGTTCAACAGATTGATAAATGACTTGCAGCTGCATGGAAAGTTTTATGACAAGAAGGAAGTAAACATGAAATTCATGTTAATACTTCCTGACCATCTGGAGCACAAGGTTATTGTTATAAGAGAAGGAAGAGATATGTCAAAAGTACCTCTTAAAACTTTGTATGGCATTCTCAAAACCTATGAGCTAGAGATGTTACAAAAGAGAGCTATCCAGTCTGGCCAAAGAGGAAAAATGGCCAACACCTCAAATGCTCTAGTGGCTCAAGATCCAAAGATGCTGCAGTTTCAAGAGTCTCAACATCAATAACAAATCAAGATTGAAGAAGTTACTTATGAAGTTGAAAGTGTTATTCTTGAACTCAATGATAGTGATGAAGATGAGTTTTACACCCTGGATGAACTTGACAATATGGAAAATAAAACCATGGCCTACATGACAAGGAAGTTCTCAAACCTGAGATTTAAGAAGAACAGGTCCTTCAAACCTAAAGTTCAAAACTCCAAGTTCAACAAAGGAAACACATCAACCTGGAGGAGGTAACAAAGGTGGATACAAGACAGGAATGGTGGACAGATCTAAGATAAGATGCTACAACTTTAATGAGATGGGGCATTTTGTAACTGAATACAAAAAACCAAAGCAAGTGAGAAGGAATAACAATGTCTATGAGGAATTCAAGGCAAAGTATGATGCATTTCTCAAGAAGCAACAAGGAAGGGCATTTGTAGTTGAGGGAAAATGATGGGAGGAATCTGATGATGAAGAGGATGAAGAGTATGGAAACCTAGCTCTCATAGCAAACTCTAGAGCAGATTCACCACCTTTATCAAGTCAGGTACCTTTTCTTACTATTGTTGATATGACTGCATCTTAGTATAAGAAAACTATTGAAAGTTTAAGTTCTGAAATTTTTAATATTCATACAAGCATGCTAGCTGCTAATGAGGAGATTGTCAAACTAACTAATGCTAATGAATCATTAAAATGCAAGAATAAAGAACTAGAACTTAGACAGAATGCTTTTGAGTCCTTATAACAGGAAAATGAGATTCTTAAGAACAATGTTGTTTGTGCTTCTCGGATTGAGGTATTTCTTAGAAAACGGATCACTGAAAATGAGCTTAAAATCAAAACCTATAAAAATTCTTCTTAATTGTTAAAATCATACCATGTTAATAATAATGAAAATCAAAAGGTAGGTATAAGGTTTAACTATGAGAAGAAAAATGGTAAGAAGCATGCGTAGAGAAAGACACTACTATTGAAAAACCTACTATCAGACCCTCTATACGTAGAAAAGTTAAAAATCCCATGTTTAAAAAGGCTGAGTTTGAATTTAATGAGGAATCTCTAATTCTTAAACAAATTCTAGATGATGAGAACAATGATACTATCACTAAAACTCTTAGGTCAAAAGATACTATCAAAATCCCCAAGACAATTAGCTTTGCCCTTTACAGTACTCAGGGTCTAGAAGATGATGTCAATACTAGCAAGATAGTAAGTTCAGAAGCTACTGTCAAGATAGTAAGATCAAATTATACTATCAAGACAGTTCCATCTAAATTTACTGTCAACACTAGTAAGACAATAACTTTCAAACCTACTGTCATGAAGACCAAGAAGAATATAAATGGGAAGTTAGGAATAAACAAAAAGAATGATTATGGTAACATTCATAATGCTCCTAGAAAATTATGTAACAACTGTGGATCTTCTAGTCATTTAACTCATGCCTATACCAAAAATAAGTCTAAAGTGAAACATGTTACATCTGTTAATGGAAATTTGCATAGTACTCCCTTGATAGACAGACAAGTATCTCATTGTGGAAATATTGATTGCATGCCATGTAAATTGAACATGCTAAGTATCTTCTTTAACATGCCTATTGCTTCCAACAATGTTTGCCTATATAAATCTATCAAATTTGAGAAGACATAGACTTCAAGCCCTCCTAAATCTAGGATGGGCAAGCCACCCAGGAACAAGAATCCAAAACCAATGTTCAAATCTAAATGGGTGGCCACATGAGTCATGCTCAAAGCTAATGAAAGCAAACCAATTGATTTTATCTTAAACTATGGTTTAGCTAAGCTACACGGACCCAATGAGAATTGGGTACCAAAAGTAACTTAAAAATTTTACTTTACAGGATAACAAGAAAAATAAAAGAACCATGTGAATCATTGACAGTGGATGCTAAGGACACATGACAGGTGATAAAGCCCTGCTATCACAATTCAAGGATATTGTTGGCCCATATGTAACCTTTGGTGACAGCATCATTGGTTTCACAATGGGATATGACATTCTGGAAGTTGGTAACTTGAAGATTGAGAAAATTGCTTTAGTGAATAGATTGAAGCATAATTTATTGAGTGTTACTTAATTTGTGAAAAAGGTTTCAAAGTAGGATTTAATCAAGACAGATGCTCAATTGTAAACAAAAAGACAGGAAAAGAAGCTCTACAAGGAGTAAGGAAAGGAAGCATATTCATTGATGACCTTGATTCAGTAACAAAGGACAAAATCTACTATCTCTACAACAAAGCTTCATCTTTTGAGAGTTGGCTGTGGTACAAGAAGTTTTCTCATTTAAATTTCAAAGCTATGAATTATTTGATGAAGAGAGAATTGGTGAAAGGCCTTCATCAACTTGAATTCTGTCAAGAATGATTGTGTGAGGTGTTTTCCCAGTTATACAAGTAGAAGGGGGTTGAATACTTGTGTGTTCTTTTTGCCTGATTAAAATCAACTCAATATAAATTAAAGTTTTGAATTAAGAATAAAGAAAAAATATAAAGATATGAATGAATATTGTTTGTATTATTATTGTATGAATACAAACTCTTTTAGGGTGTACATAAACCCTAGCAGCTTCTCTGTGTTTATCATAATAAATCTCTCTATCTCTATGCTCTCAAAAACTTCAAAAAAATAAATTAGGTTACATAGAGTGTTTATATAGAGATCTACATATCAATTAATAACAGAAAATCAAATTATAATAATAATAGAATTCCTAATTATTAGCTAACAATTTCCTTCTGTAATTCTCCTTCCTTCTCATAGCATATCTACAATATATTTACCTTTATCTTCGAAAACTTTCCATTATTGTGATCATCTTCCAAATTTAGCTTCTGCTTTATAGACTCTGAAAACCTTCAGACTCTGATGATTTTTAGACTCTGACTGACTATAGACTCTGATAATCTATAGACTCTGATAGTCTATAGACGCCGATTGAACTCCAGACTCTGATTTGCATCCAGACCCTGGTTTTATTTCTTCAAAAAATCTTCTAGGTACAAATACTCTTGATACCTGTGCAGGGACTAACTAGACTCTGATTTACATTTACTTTGATCAGAGACTAGAAAGACTTATTATATTATAGATATCTCTATGCTAGACTTTGTTCTAGTATTTTGTACATCATCAAATGAATATATTCCTAACAATCTCCCCCCTATTTGTGCTTTGTAAAATGTAAGGATAAATCAAGGTTTGATGATGTCAAAACTAAAGAATAAACAATGAATTCTAGAATAGTATTAAAAATTACAAAGGAAAAAGAATTTCTACCTAACTGATCTTCTCAAGCCCTTATTGTTTCTCATATATAAATGAATTCAACATGATTTCTTCAATAATGGCTAGAGCTTCTCCAACAAACTTCTTTAACTCCTTCAACTCATCAATGTCACTTTTGATTTGACAGTAAGCTGCTCTCAGATCATTTATATTGCACTCTTGCTCCTTCAAATCTTTCAGTAACAAGAAACTTGGATTTTCACTCATGGGCTGAAATCCAATGTAATGACCCACTCCTTCTCTAAATTTGATCTAATTTACCTTCAAAGGCATGTTCTAATCATTCCCATCATCAACAACAAATTTCAAAGTGAATTTACCCATTTTCTTATTTGCATGCATGTACACAGTCAGCTTCCTGTCAATTTCCTTGAACCATTTGTTTATAACATCTTCTTTACTTCTATTCACCTCATAAGATATCTGTAAGAGAAACCTGAAATATTGTAGTTCATCAGCCTGTTTGAAGAAGTTGAAGTTTGATTGGTTAATCCACCTAACAGACCATCCTTCTAGGAAGTACACTAACATTTCTTTCTTCACCTTTTATGTACCTCCCTTACCTCCTAACACCTTTCTTTTAAAAACATTATAGACAATTTGAGCATATACCACTTTGTTCAAGTATTTTTGTGTAATCTTCTCAAACTGCCTATCTGTCAAGGATTGAGGATCCTTGGTTAGAGTTGTGGTTCTATCAATGTCAGACTCTGCAAAACCTACAAGCACTTTCTTCTTCCTGGCTCTCAGTTGAAGATTTGAATGACTACATTGCCAGTAGCTAGGTTCTTGAATTTCTTGACTTGAATTGCATCAGATTCTGATCTCTTTCTTTACTTATCAGAGTCTGGCTTAGACTCTGATTTCTCATGTCTAGTCCCAGATTGGTGTGTTTGAGATTTTGTTACCACAACCACTCTAGACTGCTTTTATTGCACACCACCAGGTCCCCTAGGACCATGAGAGCCATCATTATCATCATCACCACATCTCCTCTTTTTAACTCCTTTTGGCTTGTCTTCATCTCTACAACTCTCATCCTTATTACTCCTTCTCGAAGATTCACACCAGCCTCCATCTTCTCCCCTTTTTTGACATCATCACCCCCTGTGACAACTAAAAGAATGTTTTCAGGAACAGAAGTGATGCTGGCCTGGGTAGTGATAACTTGATCCACTTTGGCAGTTAGAGAGTTGACAGAATTTTAGAGAGTTTCCTGTTTAGCCTTGAACTCAGCCAAAGAATCTTTCACAACAACATTCTTGGACTGTTGAAAAGAGTACAAAGTTTTAAACTTTTTTTGGAGTAGAGCAGTGGTAGTATCCACATTGGTCAACTTAGTTTGGATATGAGATATATCTGTGACCACAGCCACAGCAGCCAGTTGAGCCTGTGCAGAGCCGAGGTCAGCAGCCACATCTTTTTTTTCTTCAAGTAGAGAAGCACCAAGCTTCTCACCAGGATAGTAACCATGATCTTGCAAGAATGACTTCTTTTGAAAAGCCTTCGGTCTATCAGATTTATGAATATCCAGTATGCATGTAAAATTATCTTCATCATCAATGCCTTTAGCCTGTGTTGCCTTCCAAGATTGAGGAAACACTTGATCAAAGTAATTGAAACATGGATTCACCTCCCCTTCATCTTTAAAGACTGAATCATCAACAACATCAACAGCATCAACATGCTCTATCTTTATTACTAGAGGTGTAGACTCTGATGGTAGAGTAGACTCTGAAACTACAAATGATACTATATACCCTGACTCCTCCTTAGAGTGATTAGACTCTATAGACTCTGGAAACCTGGCCTGGATAGGCATGATAAGAATTGTTGCAGTTGGCTTCAAATTTGTAGTTTCAGGTTGAATGTGAGTTGCATCCACCAAAGCCTCTATGACTATGTCTGCTCTTCTAGCTAGAGAATCCACTAAATGAAGTTGTGGTCTCTGTGTGAAAGATTTTTGAGCGGCAAGAGACTTCTCTTTCTTGCCAACAAAATTAATAAAAATGAGTTTTCATCCATCCCCTGCTTCAACTCATCAGACCAACTCTTGGGAAAATCTTGATCCCAATAAGTGAAGCTAGGTTCAGGATACCCTAATCTCTCATGCTCACAGTGGGTTAAGCACCCACTTTCTCATTATCACTCTGGCTCTCTACAGCCTTTTCGACCTCTCCTTTTATCTGGACTAGTGCCAGCCCCTCAGTAATATTTTCACTCATTTTGGAAGGTTCACTCAATATCCTACAGAATGGGAGTTAAGAGAATGAATTGGTGCTTCAATACCTGAACCACCTTGATGGAGGGGAACCCCTTCAAATGTCTGAAGGCTAGGGGTCTTTACCAAGGGGTAAGCAGCAACAAACTCTAAACCCTTACTAGTTTCTTCTTTCTTTTCAGGGTCTGTTGGCTCTAGTATTTCAGTCTTAGGGTCTACTATAGACTCTGACTGCTCCAATATGACTTCATTAGAAGCCAGCGTCTTAGTGTCACCTTCTTGGATTGTTGTTGCATGAGACTCCCCCTCAAAGTGGATAGACTCTGACAGAACTGATTGTGGAATTTCTTCATGAGCATCTATCAGAGTCTGTCCCCCCATATCATTGGGGTTGTCATCACCATTCTATTGAATTGGCAAAGAGGGCCTATCAGCATGCTCCTCTGCCCAACTATCACCCAACCTCTGACTAGGTGGTTCTTGTTTGGGTGATGCAGACTGAGCACCTTTTTCACTAGTCACCACTGGTACACTAATCCCATCTCCTAACTTCCTTCCATCATCTGCTACCTCCTTTGGTTCTTCCTGAGTCAATGCATCCAAGTGATCATATAGAAAAGTCCTTGCATGGATTGCATTGATGGCCTAGGCATAAGTAAGATGAAAGAGATCCTGCAGGTCCTTTGCAATTATTTGATAATAAGTGCCCTTTAGTTGATCTAATCTACTTTGATAGGTTGGATAGATATATTTGTTGGCCACCTTCCTTACTTTATGGATAAGATAATCAATTACCTTCTTTGGAAGAGGCTGAATAGTGGAAATCCATTCAATGAATGTCATGTAATTAACCCCATTATTCCAAATTTCTTCATAGTCAAAAATTGGTTACTCAACCTCAGTTTCCAACTCAGCAAAAGACTCTGATTCTCTCCTTGTTAGGACTTTGATCTTTTTAACCTTTTTAAAGTTTGGCTTTTTAGAGTCTAGCACACCAAGTGCATTGAGAACTTCAAATGTGTTGCCTTCTATGACCCCATCTATTTTAGTTTGAAGTGAAGAATTGAAGAGGTAGCTATATAGATTTATGACCACATCCTGTGCAGACATTTGTAGCTTCATCTCCATTTTCGTCCTTCAGGCATCATAGATAGTAACAAGATCTAAGACTTGAGATTTAGTCTGATATTGCTCTGGATCTTCAACTGGTTCCATCAAAGGATATAAGAATAGCAGCACCTCATCAGTTAGCGTAATGATTTTATGAATGAGACATGAGGCTGCATCCAATAGCATTCCTTCCCAAAATGTTTCATGATCAGAGTCTAAAGGAAGTCTAGACTCTGACTCAACATTAGACTCTGGTTAAGGAGATTTTCATCTTTCAGAGTCTGGCTCTGTAGGAGCCATGTGAGCATTTGTTTCCTGCAAAATAGGGTTAGTGATAACAATAGGCTTGTGTGTATGTGCAGAATAAGCCTTCCTCAACCTAATGTACTTCTTAGTAAAAGATTTCTCAGGAGACTCAAGTGGAGAATTCTGTGGTGCATCCTGAGGTATTTCAGAGTTTTCAGTCTTTTGAGAGTCTACAAACTTGGCTTCAAGGTTAGACTCAGGTGTATCATGACCTTCTTTTAACAAAGAAATCATTCAACAACCTACTTCTCTAGTGGGTTGAGTTCATCATCACTTTGCTCATCTACACGCATGGTTTGTACCAATCTCCTCTTTTTTACAATTGGTGTCTGCTGAGAGACACCAGAGGTTGGTTTCCTGGATTTAGGTTTCTTGGATTACTTTATGGGAGGGGATTTGGCTACTTGGGTAGGTGTTGGGGGACTCCCCATTACTGTTTCTTGCACTATTTCGCCACCAAAGAAAAAAATAGTATAGATAGAAGGTTTGTAGGCTGAGAGTTTTACCTGCATTACCTGTGGATATACCATAGCAGGTAAACTCTTTTTCTTATCATCAATTCTTTTGATGTCAGAGAATAGCCTCCTTTGCTATTTGTAGGCCTGCACACAACAATCATCTGCCAACCTGGTTGACAAGTTAGGAATGAAGTGGTTGAGGAGAATCATAAGAAATCTATGATAATAGATTTCTTCATCCCCTCTTGCACATTGTTCAATTTAGCTCCTATTTGAGAGAGAAACATATCATCAATGTTGATTACTTTATCAATAGGAGATTGTGACTAATTTAATAAGGAATAAAAGTAATAACATCAAAGCCACTACACTTACCAATAAAGCTCTTAGCAATTTGATCAAAAAAGAAGGACCATTCTTTCCTCAAGTACGGCCTGGTTAACTTACTCATGTTATTTAAACTAGCAGAATAATCTAGTGACTTAAGCATGCTTTTGATTTCATCATCAAAAACAATTTTATGAAAAGGTTGTTTAACAGGTAGCTTAAACATAGAGTTAATCACATCAGCAGTGACATCAAAAGTAGTAGAGCCAAAGGTGAATATTATTTTACCCGGTTGATCCTAAGTAGGATCAACAACCTTTGCAGAGTTTCATGCTTGAGCGACTGCATCCATGTGAATGACAAGAGTTGCCTTCAATACATAACTTAGCTCACTTTACCCAAGAAAATCCATCATTGGGAGTAGTCAGTGTCTACACCCCTCTTCTTTCCTAGGGCTGCAACGTGGTTCATTTTCATGAACTCAAAATCACTAAAAATGAATGCAATAGCCTTGAGTCCCCTCATGACAGTGGATTGAGCAGCCATTGAAGTTCTTGAGTTGAGAAAGATGAAAATTCTTGAAGAAATAAACTAGGTTTCTTGAGAAAGCTGTGAGAGTATTTTTGCCTTAGAAAATAGATTGCAATAAATAAGTGAGTTAATTGTATGTAAAATTGGTATTTTGTTAAACTTGCATACAATACACACGAGTCTATGGTCTGTAACCAGTAAAAAGTAACTGTTACCGCCTATTTAAAGTCATTTGAATGGTTCAAAAATAATCAGAACCTATATGCGCGAATTCTAACCGTTTTAGAGTCTAATAGTCATGGCCTTCAGAGTCTACAGACTCTCAGAGTCTATAGACCTGTCAGAGTTTAGAAATTAGACTCTGTGGAGATAAAGTACTTCAAGAATNCTAGACTCTGTCAAGGTAAAATACCAAACAAAATGTTGCACTAATAACAAATTATAGTTTGGAAAATCAGGGACTATAATTAAAGTACATACCTTGCTACTTGTGAGGACTGTTTAATTACATATTTAACATACATAACTCACCTACCAGTCTGAGAAAGGTAGACTCATCAAGTGGTTTTGTTAAAATGTCTGCAATCTGTCTGTCAGTTGGAACATAGTGAAGTGTCACAGTACCATTTTCAACATGTTCTCTAATAAAATGATACCTGACATCAATGTACTTTGTTCTGGAATGTTGGACTGGATTCTCTACAATTTTGATAGCACTAGTATTATNTGACATCAATGTGCTTTGTTCTGGAGTGTTGGACTGGATTCTCTGCAATTTTAATAGCACTAGTATTATCACAATACATAAGAATATTTGAGAATGTTAGTCCATAATCAAGTAATTGATTTCTCATCCACAGAATTTGAGCACAACAACTTCCAGCTGCTATGTATTCATCCTCAGCTATTGAGGTTGATACAGTCTGTTGTTTCTTGCTAAATTAAGAAATTAACTTGTTGCCAAGAAATTGGCATTGGCCTATTGTGCTTTTCCTGTAAACTTTGCATCCTACATAATAAGAATTTGAATAGCCAACTAATGAAAAATCAGACTCTCTAGGATTTCAACGTCCCAGAGTTTGTGCACCCTTGAGACATTTAAAAATTCTTTTCATAACAATTAAATGTGATTTTTTAGGGTTAGCTTGAAATCTGGCACATAGGCATGTTGTAAACATAATATCTGGTCTACTAGCAGTTAAATATAATAATGAGCCAATCATACCTCTGTAGCTAGTATTATCAACTTTTTTACCCTTTTGGTCAGAGTCTAGCTTAGTGGTTATTGACATGGGAGTCTTGGCAGTTGCCCAATCTTGTAAATCAAACTTCTTCAAAATTTATTTCACATACTTTGATTGACTGATGAAAATTTCATCATCTGTCTATTTGACTTGAATTCCCCAAAAGAAATTCAATTCGCCCATCATGCTCATTTCATATTTAGATTGCATTAGTTTGCTAAACTTTTTATAGAGTTTTTTTATTAGTAGAACCAAATATAATATCATCAAAATAAATTTGGACAAGCAAAATATCACATTTATGTTTTCTAATAAAAAGAGTTTTATCAATGGTACCTTTAATGAAACCATGTTCAAGGAGAAATTTTGATAGAGTTTCATACCATGCTCTAGGTGCTTGCTTCAATCCATACAGTGCTTTTTCTAACTTGTAAACATGATCAGAAAATTTTGGATCAACAAATCATGGTAATTGCTCCACATAGACTTCTTCTTCCAAATTCTCATTCAAGAAGGCACTCCTCACATCCATCTGATAGAATTTGAATTTTAAATAAGCTACAAATGCAAGAAACATTCTGATGGCTTCCAATCTTGCTACTGGTGCAAAGGTTTCATCATAGTCAATTTCTTCCTCTTGTGAGTATTCTTTTACAACTAGACTTCCTTTGTTTCTTATCATAGTGTCATTCTCATCAAGTTTGTTCCTGAACACCCATTTTGCACCAACAATTGATCTATTTTTAGGTCTTGGTATAAGTTTACACACCTTATTTCTCTCAAATTCATTTAGTTCTTCCTGTATTGCAATAATCCAATCAAGGTCTTGCAAAACTTCCTCAATTTTCTTTGGTTCATTCTTTGAGAGAAAATAGTTGTATAGACTTTCATTTTGAGTGGATTTCTGTGCTTGCACACCACTCTCAGGATTACTAATTATTAAATCAGGAGTGTGATCCATTGCCCATTTTCTAGTTAGTGGAAGATTGGTCCTGGAACTTGAAGCTCCCCCTAAATATTTGGCATTTTCTGTTTGTGAGTGGAAATCAAATGAAAAGGCTCCCCCTGAGTTGTTTGACCCTACAAAGGATTCAGAGTTATTTGATTCAAACCCAGATGGACTAGACTCTGTTTGTCTAGACTCTGACTAACTAGTCCCTGAATTGTTAGATTCTTAGTTAATTGAAGTAGAATTTTCTGCCTCTACCTCAAAGTGTGCAGGTTCTTGTATAGACTCGGGAGTGATTTGGGTCTCTTATTCTCATCATCTTCATCTATCTCAGAACTTTTAAAAATTTTAAATTCCAGTGTTGTAGAATCTGGTTCATCCTGCAGACCTATAATCTTTTTGTCATCAAATGTAACATGAATTGATTCCATAAAAATTCTGGTTCTAAGATTGAAGACTCTGAATGCCTTTGTATTTGATGCATATCCAAGGAATATAGCTTCATCAGCCTTTGCTTCAAATTTACTTCAATTTTCAGGATGTACTTTCAGTACAAAGCACATGCACCTAAATATGTGAAAGTATTTCACACTTGTCTTCTTGTCCTTCACCATTTCATAGGGAGTCTTTCCATGCATGTTTATCAATGTACAGTTTTGAGTGAAACATGTTGTGTTGACTACCTCAGCCCAGAAATATACTGGCAGTTTAGACTCTGCCAACATTGTCCTGACTGCCTCTATAAGTGTTCTATTATTTCTCTCCACAACTCCATTTTGTTGAGGTGTTCCAGGTACAGAAAATTATTGAGTAATTCCCTTTGATGCACAATATTCCTCCATGATTGCATTCTTGAATTCAGTACCATTGTTACTCCTTAGTATTCTTGTTGTCTTCTTAGATTTAGTTTCCAGAAAAGGACATGACCGGTCTATTATATGTTGTGAAACTTCATCCTTTGGGTGCAAAAAGAAAACTCATGTGAATCTTGTAAAATCATCTACAATGACAAGAACATATTTCTTTTTGTTAATTGACATCACATTTACTGGACCAAATAAATCAGAATGTAAAAGATAAAAGGGTTCAAAAATGGTGTTTATTGTTTTGCTCTTGAAGGATGTTTTCCTTTATTTTCCAAGTTGACATGCTTTACAAAGTCCATCTTGAACAAAATCAACATGTGGTAAACCTCTCACAAGACTCTGTTTCACCAAATTTTTGAGTGTTTTGAAGTTGATGTGTGACAGTTTCTTGTGCCATTTCCAGCTTTCTTCAGTTGAAGCCTTATAATATAAACATATGACTTCATTGTGAACACAATCCTCTAAGATGGTTTCATATATGTTACCATGTATGTGCCCTTTGAAAACTAAAATGCATGTTTCTTTGTGAGTCACAAGACACTCTTTATTGTCAAAGCCAGTATGGTAACTTTTATCTCCAAGTTGACTAATACTAATCAAGTTGTGTTTCAATCCATCAACTAGAGCTAATTTTTCAATGATGACATTTCCAAATATAATCTTCATATTTCTCAGTGTTCGTCCTTCGTTGCCATCTCCAAATGATACTTCTGGGTCAGCCATCTCCACAAAGTCTGTAAACAGAGATTTCTTTCCAGTAATGTGTCCTGAGCATCCACTGTCCAGGATTAGGGTTACTTTCTTTACCCTTGTTCCCTGCATATAGATAGCAACTAGTTAGATATTTTGAGGACCCAAACAGTTTTGGATCCCTTTTTACTAAATTTAGATGAAACAGGTTTAGAAATTTTTACTTTAGATTTACCTGTTTCTTTTGTTACTTTAGACTCTGGTGGAGTCTTGACAGAGTCATACCAACTTTTATCAATAGAAGATTTTAGCTCATAAAAATTGTAATACAAATCATGATAGTCCCTACACATATAAATAGAATGAAATATGATACCATAATGATAACAGGGTTTCTGTGGAATGTAGTGACGAGTCTGAATCTGAGGTGATTTAGGCCCTAATATCTTCTCAGTCTTTGTTTTACAATTCAGAGCAAGATGGTTGTGGTTTCCACATCTATAGCATTTCTTTCTAGAACCATTAGGATCCTTTTGATACTTATTAGCCTTGTTAATGCCTTCTTTGTCATTCCTATTCCTCCTACCTTTGTCAGACTCTAGTAAGTTATTTAGCCTTTCCTTTAACTTAGACTTTGATAAGAAAGCTATGTTTATGTTTTTCTTAGGTTTCTTTTCTCCTGATTCATCTTACTTTTTGTCAACAATAGGGGGATTATTGATAGATAAGTTTGTGGTTTCTTTAGGTAATTTAGTCTTAACTTCAGAAGTCATAAACTTAACAGGACTGAAAGTGTTTTTGTCCTTAGTCTTATTGACTTGGCTAGCTTCTACATTATTATTATTCTCAACAATAGGTCTTTTGCCTTGACTCTTATCATAACCTAAACCAGCAGTTTGACACACATTTTGATTGTTAAGAATTTTCTGAACTTTTCTTCCAGAGTCTGTCCACACTTTGAACTTAAACCTTTCTTTTTCGAGTTCTTTTCTAACATAGTCATAGGCTTTTAAAACTTCATTGTAATTGTGTCTACACTTCTCAGAATCCTTTTTGTATTCTTCTATAAGAACTAATTCAGACTCTAGGTGGTTATTCCTACTTGTTAAGATTAGTTTTTTTTGTTGACATATCATTGTCATTTGTGAGTGATCTAAAATTAGTCATTAACTTTTTAACTTCACTTTGAACAATCTTTATACCATCGGAGTCTAAATTAAGTAAAGATTCAGCAGAAAGGATTGATACCTGAGATTTTGGAGATGAGGGTTCTTTGAGAGATTCTGATTTTTCTGAGGATACAACCATCAATGCTAGATTTT